>CAIGRP010022388.1:0-14811 GCA_903798385.1 Fraxinus cuspidata | reverse complement strand
GAGCTAGTCTTCTTTATTTCAATACTGTCGTTGATATTTGGAATGAATTGAGAACTTGCTATCTGCGAAGTGACGGTCCTATGGTTTTTGCTTTGGAAAGATCATTGAGTTCGATCTCTCAGGGATCGAGTTCAATTATTGAATATTTTAAAACTGTCTTTATATTGGATAGTTTGGTGCGGCGACAACTATGTAGCTTGTTCTCTCCTGGCTTATGAACTCAATCTTTAAGGAAATTTGAGCACTAGTCTTCTTTATTTCAATACTGCCGTTGATATTTGGAATGAATTGAGAACTCGCTATTTGCGAAGTGACGGTCCTAGGGTTTTTGCTTTGGAAAGATCATTGAGTTCGATATCTCAGGGATCGAGTTCAATTACTGAATATTTTAGTGCTTTCAAAGCCTTATGGGATGAATATGTCAGTTATCGTCCCCTTCATACTTGCACTTGTGGTTTTATGGATAAATGAACATGTGATATTTTGACAAACCTTATAGATCGACAACAAGCTGATTTTGTTATGAAGTTCTTAATTGGTCTGCATGAGTCCTTTTCACAAATTCGAAGTCAGCTATTGCTCATTTCCCCCTTACCTTCAATGAGTAAAGTGTTATCGATTATTATAGGACAATGGAAAATGTCCCAAACAATCAACTACCATACATCAAATATTCTTTACTCCTTCAAGAAGAAAGTCAAAGATCTCTTACGAATGCAGTAGATATTCCAAATGATTCTCATGCTACGGCTGCTACTCAGTCTTCTTCACATGTTGCTAAGTTTAGCAAAGGAAAGGCGAAATCAGATGCCATTTGTTCCCATTGTGGATTTTCTGGACATCTAGTGGATAAGTGTTTCCAGCTTATAGGCTATCCTCCTGGTTGGAAAGGACCTCGAGGAAAAAGACTTAATCCAACTCGTCTTCCCAATGCAAACGTTGCATCTTCTTTGGAGTAAAATACACATAACTCACCCATGCCATTTTCTCAAGAGCAACTTCTGAACTTGATCACTCTTGCTAATAGCCTCTCCACACAATCTGTCAATCCACTCCTGCAATTAACACTGTTTCCACAGCAGGTAATTACTCTAATTTTTGTTTAGCTGCTGCATCTCTAGAAAATAAATTTCCTTAGATATTAGACACATGAGCAACAGATCTCAAGATCTATTCTCCTTACTCGTTTACATCAATCATAATTCCTAAAACACTACATTTGTCAAATTGTCATACAGTTCCAATTGTTTTTACTGGTACTATCAAAGTCTCTCCTGATCCTTCTTTTCATATCAATCTTATATCTGCTTCTAGATTGACTAAGGACAATTCTATTGCCCTACTTTTCTTTCAATCAAAATGTGTCTTGCAGGATCTCAGCACATGAAAGATGATTGGGTTTGCTGAGGTCAGAAATGGTCTGTATCACCTTTTAAATTTTTCTGCTGCTCTACACAAGAATTTCTCTATTTCAAATAGCTCTTTTTTAGCAAATTCTTCTTCGTCACTCCAGAATTATGATATTTTCGTTTAGGACATTTATCTCATGTCAAACTTAAACTCATTAGTTTTGTTGCTTTTGAAATAAGATCATCAAATAATCATGTTTGTGAAATCTGTCCAATAGCTAAATAGAAGAAACCTTCTTTTCCTGTATCCCAAAATAGATCAAATACATTTTTTCAATTACTACATTGTGATATTTGGGGGGCCTTTTCTCTGTTATTTCGCATTTTGGTTATAGATTTTTTCTTACCATTGTAGATGATCATACACGACTTATTTGGCTTTTTCTTTTAAAAGCTAAATCTGAAACTCAAGATTTACTCAAGAGATTCATTACCTATGTCAAAACACAATTCAATGCTCAAGTTCAAACACTTAGAACAGACAATGGCCAAGAATTTAATATGCCTCTTTTTTACTAAGAAACTGGTATAATTCATCAGTTATCTTATGTAGAAACTCCTGAACAAAATGGTTGTGTTGAAAGAAAACATCAGCACTTATTAAACGTTTCTAGAGCTCTTTTATTCTGATCCAAATTGCCTCTTACTTACTGGACTGAATCTGTTTAACAGCTACACATCTCATTAACCGAATCCCATCTTCTATTTTAGAAAGTACCACACCATTTGATCTCTTGTTTCATAAGCCCCCTACATGCAATTACTTAAGAACATTCGGTTGTCTGTGTTTTGCTAACACAGTAAAAGCTGGCAGAGGCAAGTTTCATTTTAGAGCCACCAAATGTATTTTTGTTGGTTATCCATCAAATATAAATGGCTACAAAGTGCTTGATCTTACGACCCTAAAAAATTTTGTTTCTCGAAATTTTACATTTAATGAAACAACTTTTTCTTCTATCCCAAACACAATTCATACTCCTTTTGTCTTTCCTGATTTTCCACAAATTTATAATCCTATATCTCCTACTCTATCACATATTACTATTCCTGAAGTTCCAGAACCTATTTCTTCTCAACGTCCTACACCTATATCCGAAAATTCAACTTTTAGAAGATCTACAAGAACAAGAAATTATCCTTCATATCTACAACAGTTCTATTGTGGTAATATGACCAGATCTAATTCAACAACTCAAGATTCACTCAGCTGCTGTGTTCCTTCATCTGGTAAGCCTTATGCCATTCAAATTTTGTCTACAAAACATCTATCTTCCAATTATGTCGCCTATACCTCTGCTTTGTCTTCTACTTCTGAACCAAAGAAATTCAATCTAGCAAAATCTTACCCTCATTGGCAAAAAGCCATGTCTGAAGAAATCAAAGCTATTGAATTAAATAATACATGGGATCTTACAATTTTACCTCCAAATAAGACTGCAATTGGATGTAAATGGGTATATCGAGTCAAGTTTAAAGCTGATGGTACTATTGATAGATACAAGGCTAGGTTAGTAGCAAAATGCTACACCAAGTAGTAAGAACTTGATTATTTTGACACTCTCTCCATTGGCTAAAATGACTACTGCTACACCTTTGTTAGCCATAGCAGCCACTAAGCATTGGTATTTACATCAACTTGATGTAAATAATGTTTTTCTTCATGGAGAGTTAAATGAGGAGGTGTACATGCAATTACCACCAGGATATTCTTCAAACAATGAACTCAAGAAAAGGCTATATCGCCTAAAACAAGCCTCAAGACAATGGTTTTCAAAGTTTTCTTTCTTAATTCGGTTTGGTTTTGTCCAAGGCAAATCTGACTCTTCTGTGTTCATCAAACATAACTCAAGCAGTTTCATAGCACTTTTGATTTATGTAGATGATGTTATTCTTGCTTCCAATAGCCTGGATGAAATAGTAACTGTTAAGTAATTTTTACATGAATCTTTTGCTATTAAAGATTTCGGAGAATTGAATTATATTTTGAGCATTGAAGTGGCTCGGTCAGGAAAAAGCATTACATTATGCCAACGAAAATATGCTCTAGATATCTTGGAAGATAGTAGCTTTTCAGGTTGTAAACCTGTAGCATTTCCAATGGAATCAACACTAAAACTCAGTGCTAATGATGGTTCTCCTCCTCTACCAAATCCAACTCGGTTTAGAAGGCTCATAGGCAAGCTCTTGTATCTTACTATAACAAGACCTGACCTATCCTACTCAGTACAAGCCCTAAGACAATTAATGGCTAATCCTAACCTTAATAATTTGAATGCTGCTGAAAAGGGTTCTCAGGTATATTAAGGCAACTCCATGACAAGGTATATTTTTGGATGCAAATTCTGATCTTCATCTTAAAGCCTCATCTGAAAGTGATTGGGGTGGATGTATAGACACAAGAAGAAGTGTTTCGGGTTTTACTATTTTTCTTGGTGAATCATTGATATAATGGAAATCTAAGAAACAACTTATAGTTAGTCGATCATCAGCTGAATCTGAATATCGGGCACTAGCCTCAACTACTTGTCAGTTGCTATGGTTAGTTTATTTGTTAGATGACTTGCAGATTCCACATTCACAACCTGCTTTACTGTATACAAACAGCAAGCTAGCCTCATAAATTGCATCCAACCCGGTTCAACATGAAAGAACAAAGCACATTCAACTTGATTGTCATTTGGTCCGAGAAAAATTCCAAGAATGATTGATCAAAATTGTCCAAATCCCTTCAAAGTATCACGTAGCAGACATCCTCACTAAACCACTTGGTTCACTTCATTTTCATCATTTGATACGCAAGATGGGAATGAAGTCAAGGGAAGCCAAATGCAAGTCTCGGTCCAAGCAAGCAGATGCAACTTAAATTAGTTTTAATGTACAGCTGTAAATATTTTGATTAGTTTAGTATGCTAGGTGACAGCCGGAGCTTTGTTAGATGACAGCTGGGTCTTTCATTTTAGTTTGCTTTGCACGTGTATATATAAACTGCGCTGTACAAGCGATGAAAGCAAGTTATGATATTTTCAGATTGCCTTTATCTTCCAGTGCTCTGTTCTCCCATTTTTCCTCTCTCCGGTTATGATATTTTACATAAAAATAAATGTAATAAAAAAATATGAAGAATTTGCATGATATACCGCAGCCAAATAACATTTTTACTAATTAGAAAAGCTAAATCAGATCAAATACTCTGGCAAAATGCAAATCAGTGGATACGTGACAAATGAAGACACAGCAAACTAACCATGAGAACTCACAAATGAACAAGAACCATGATTGTGTGAATTTGGCCGCATGAACAGCCAGTCATCTATAATTTTTTATTTTTTTAGAAAAAAAGGGAATGGGATGAAAAGGCTTTGTTAAATAAGGAAACGTGTACGTCACTGAATATGCAAAAACCACAATCAACCACTTTTCCATTCTACTGTGACATTAGTAGGCCCAAAACGAGTATATACCCCGAGACAATGTCATCGTTTTAGAAAATGAGTATGCTTGTTTCTCCACATAATAAGCAAAAACCCAAAATAATTAAATGACTCTATGATCACATAACATGAGCTCATAAAACACGCCAAAATGAGTTGGCACTTCACTGATTTTAGTTTCTTAAAAATGCCACAGTGGCAACACGTGAACCAACTGATCCTCCAAACGTAAATGTAGGATATGACCGAACATGGTCGATGTAATGGAATGGAGGGGGATCTCTGGATGCATCAAGATCAACAGCAGTGACAGATTCTGGAGATGCACCACTCCTTTGATTGAAAGCTTCCACCTCTTGTATCAGCTCATCTTTCGTACTGTTGCATGACGTAATAACCTGCAACAAACAAGAAAACATGATCCTTTATTCTGAAGTAGAGAAGCATCAAAGTTAAAAATTTCCAGAAGACAAAATACAAACCCTCCACAGTAATGTGATTAAAAATATAACAAGCTCGCATAATGAAGGTTTAAATTAGCACGACAGACAAAATAATGGCAAGAAATGTGTATCACATAGTATGGGTGCTCACCAACAACCCACCAGAAGCTACAAGTCCGGAGATGGAGTCCCAATACATTGACCTGAAACAGAAATCTTCTAATTGTCAATACATCTAGTTTGGAGACATTAGGGAACTTAATTTCATTTCCGGTGAACGATTATATTAGATACAGAGAAACCTGCTCCATGGTGTCAGGAAATACAAGACATGGTAATAAAAATACACTCAAGTATATAAGATGATATTCCACCTTTTAAGAGGACCATCAGGATGCAACCCAATGGCATCTAGAGTCCCCTTATCGATAACAAGCTGAAACTTTTTATCTAATTTGGTATCAAGAATGTCGTCCACCTGAAAACCAAATCAAAAGAATGAAGATCAACTTTTGTACCTGAGGAAGTATAAGTAATGATCATGTACAAGACAAATAGCAAATAATAGGAACATTAACTATCTACAATCACGGCACGGCACTTGGCACATTTCATTCTGTGCATTTATGCACAACAGTTAATATGGTCTTTTACTTTTGGGGAACTTTTTTTAGGCTGGGATGCTTGCACCCTGGGGTAAAGGAAATAAAAGGGTCAATACCAAAAATTTAGGATTGCATCCCTCAACAGTTGAATCTGCGAAATTGGTGTATTTTAAATTGGTATTTGGGCAATCGATTGAGACTCCCTTATCCTTTTTGAGTAAGAAAAAGTCATAATGAGATTATTATATACATGGTCAATTTTATTTTGCAGGCAACAAAAAGATGTAACATGTTTAATGCAGCTCAATAAATAACATGTTTAATGCTACAAAAAGATGCAAGAAAAGAGGGGAAAGAAGAACAAGAGAGGAAACAAACGTATTATCAAAACTTTAAACACGTCTTGCTGCAGAGACAAATATTTGTAATAAAAAATGCTCTGGTTAAACTTTGTTTACTTCATGAACTGCATGCAGGATACTCCATATTTGCAGCTAGTTTAGTCGAATCATAATGGTCATAATTATTCAATACTTCAGATGCCGGTTATAGTTTACTTCAAAATCATATACCGAAGATGAGGGGTACGGTAATTCATAGCCACAAGGGAAATGCTTAAAACATCGAATTCACCAACAAGATTACATCATGTAATCACAGGTTACTGCTCCACGGTCACTAATGCACGGAGTGGATAAAAAAAATAGTCTCATGATGCATTGTCGTCAGTACTAGAGTGTAATAATTTCCAGGCTACCATCTCTGATCCATTGTCCCAATGAATAGCATTTCCAGAAAATAAAAAAGTGAAGTAGAAGTATGTTGCATAGCCATTATTGTAGATTAAACTATGAAAACGTGTACTTTAGAAATTATACTTAGACTACATCTATAACAAGATAAACGTACAACGCTCATGTCACATAATTGTCCACCGCCTCCATCCTAATATTACAGCATTATTTACTCTCTGTATGTTCTAAAGAAGGAAGGATACTCCCGAGTTCCTCTTAATTTTCATATAAGGGAAGTTGTCAATCATATGCGACTAAACAGCAATGGTCTTGTCACGAGATTATCATTCAGAACCGAGAAGATAGAAAAAGCATAAGCTCGTCCACTTAGAATTAATAATTCTGCAGGAAGTAAGGAGTAACATTCACAAATGCAAGATAGAGGGGGTAAATTAAGTGTTATACTCCCCAAAATTCCTACCTCATTAAAGTCTTAAGTGTTGGCCTCCTCAACTTTTCAGTGTCCTAGTCACAAACTTCACTTCTAAATTATGAGAGCAGCATCTACCATGACAGATTCATATTAATGTTGATTGTTGAAATCAGAACAAACATGCCTTGGCAAACAAATAATCACTTCATGGCATATCCAGTGATAAATGTTAAAAAGTATTAAAGTGACGATAACTATATTAACCTTGTTGAGACAATAAAAGAGAACAGGTCATATAGCCACAAGTAAAAATCAGGATATAAATTACCACGAACTTAATATTGGTGAATTCAGCAAGATCGGTGAGGCTTCGAGCTAGATCTATTGCTCCTTCACTATAATCAGTTCCAGTCAGATCAGAGAACCTTAGATGCAGAAGTTCCACAATTAGTTCTTCAGAAGTTTCAAAATTTTTATTGTATAAAAGACCAAGACTAAGTTTTACATGCCATAACGTTAAAAGCAATAAACAAAGAGAGAGAGAATGCGATGATCATATAACATTTTCACCGTGTGCTTGATTCCCATTTTTTCATCGTTATAATGAGAAAGACCTTTGCAATTTCTCATTGTAATGAGGAAAAAATGGGGATCAAACAGAGCCTCAGTAAACAAAAAACTCGTGCCTATTTACTTCTTTTAAAAGCATAGCATAGAACATTAGCAAATTATTTTCAGGCTCCCAAGCCTTAAGAAAAACATTGAGGAGATCATACTAAATTCCAAACAGCATTCAAACCATATAATAGAATTATTACCAATTCAAAAGGAAAGTGATGAGCACTTCAGATGCAGGCCAAGTTCCAAGAACGTTTTAAATTTCCAAACACATTTTCATGCATCTTTTGGCCGTTAATATGACCATGTAACAAATAGTCCCCAGCATGTTACTAACCATAAACATCAGAAGTATCCTTGAAGGTATGTAGACTCTTATCTCCCTCTTTCTTTGAAAGCAGATGGTCTGTATTAAGTGCTTGTGGGTTTCATTACAAGTTCCTTATAATTTAGAGGTTAAAATCAAACTTTAAATTTAACCACACATTTCACATGACACATAACTAATACACACCTATCCACCACTCATTTCTATCACGTTATAAATTAACTTATAATGAAAACCCAAACGAGCACTAAATACGATATTCTATCCTTCCATGTCCTAGTGTATGGATGCCATGGCAAGGAGCCAGTCTCATGTCTGGATGCAATTACACATCTTCACGAGTTTCCCAACCAAAAAATTGCCTTCTGCTAGAAGTATCTAAATCATCTCTTATAACACTTATCTTCAGAATGCTGTATTTGCTATTGATTTACCCATTTAAAGAGCACCATTTCACTTTTGGGATGTTTTAAAGTTTCCGCATTGATTGACAAAAGGTAAGAGAATATCTGTAGCCCAAAATTTCATATGCACGTGTATACATCTGAGGTGGTGGAAAGAAGGAGAAACAAACTAGACTGAAAATAAATAATGAGATGCCATCAATAAAACAAGCAAACATCATTGTTCACCAAATCACTACAACAAAGATTCAAAATTGGCAGTATAACATTGCAACATTACCATTGTAATGAATCCATAATAAAAACAAAATTATGTATAACCTATCTGGATGTAGGTGGTGAGGAACCAGAGCCAGCAGCGGCCCTATGGAGTATTACAAAGTGATTTCTTATTTTATAATTTATCAAGCAGAGGACTACACGTGCTCAAGCTAGGAGTTTCTTCTTGCATCAAATCTTCCTCTTCCCTCCATTTCTAATTTCATGGCAAAATGATCATTATAAAAGTTTCTTGAGGTACTCGTGAAAATAATCCTACAGACAAATGAC
Source organism: Fraxinus cuspidata (assembly GCA_903798385.1). Taxonomy (NCBI): domain Eukaryota; kingdom Viridiplantae; phylum Streptophyta; class Magnoliopsida; order Lamiales; family Oleaceae; genus Fraxinus; species Fraxinus cuspidata. Next base: position 5,857 of record CAIGRP010022388.1, on the reverse strand, counting down.
GCAACAAAGAAGAAAGACAACACGCGATGCTTACAACACGCAACGAAAGTGAATCAAAAAAAATTCTAGGTATCTCCGATCAAATTTTGGATATTTTCAAACAGTATACGAGTAATTGCTGCAGAACATCAAAATTATCCCTACCCCTGCTTAGCAAGCTCCTGAAGAAGCAAACCATTACCAGTGCCAACATCCAGCACACTCCAGTTAGACAATTCCTTTTCAGGCTCTCCAGCAGACAAATTATTGGCAATATCTATATGATTTGGCAAGTGACGTTGAGATATTCCAACGCATAAGTTCTTGGTCCAAGAAGCAACAATTTCCATCACATCAGCTCCAAACCTACAGAACGGGAATATATAGAATATTGTGTCAAGAGTAGCTCCAAAATTACAGGTTCACATTTTTTTTTTCCCCAACAAGGCCACTAAGAGAAGAAAATAGGGAGGGGGTTCAGTGTTATGTAAACTCATTGCAGTGACCTCTTCCCTAAATTCTTGTTTTGCTGCTTTTTTCCAGGCTAAAAAAGCAGGATGTCATATATGGCATTGTATTTGTAAGTATATTGCATATGGAGGTTTACGAGCGAACTTAGTGTTAAACAATAACTATCAGATGACCAGAAGAAATATAGCAGAAAGCATTAAGAAGTAGATAGGGGAAATACATCAATACAGGATGAGTCTAAGAGCCATAGAATAAAAAAGAAGCAAATATCTAAGTCTGTTCAGAGCAGCAAGATTCTGATATATCGTTAGATTACCAAAAGATAGCCACTGGTCTGAAGTCACAAGTAACCTAAATGGGGCATGAGAGAATTACAATCCTTCCCATGCCCATGATGCAATGGCCAAACACTTTGCCATCCCCCAACCACAAGAGAGCTTAGCAAGAGTGAAACTTGCTCAAGTACTAATATTGAAGGTTATGGAGTCCACCTTTTAGAATAATCTGCCTCCAGAGAGGGGATAAGACCTGAAAATTTTAGTGATTCACAGCCCCTTACAGATTGTGAAAAAGTTTTGAATTTGTATATGATCCACTAAAGGATAAGCCATGAGGTACGGTAAAAATTATGCTTATACTTGTTCTCTTTATACCAATTCATTCAAACACTATTTTGAGCTAGGCATACTGGATAAAGGAGAAAATATTCATGCGAAGTTGATAACTACTCTCCAAAAATGTCTGAAGTTACAACCACTTTCTATGTTTTTAAATTCCAATTAGGGAGCATGAAGTGCTCAGTCAAATTGAATGATACTGACCAGAGGCGAACATTTAATAAATAAAACTTACAAAACATGGCACCACTTACCAAACTTCCCCAGCATGACCATGCTCCCGAAAATTCACCAACTCATCTGCATATGTAGCATCCCAATAACTCTGAAAACCCAGCAATGATGAAACTGCTTCAGCATCTGGCTCCTCCTTGTCAGAACTGCTCATTGCAATAATGATATTTTACAAATTTTGGGTAACTGACCCCTAGAGTCTATAGTTCACCTTCGGACAACAATAATTCCTTTTGAACAAATAGTAGTGTATTTTATGAGCATCGTGGTCAAAGGGCATCACATCCGAATACAAGTAATAAATATTTCTTGGTTCATTATAAGAACTTCTCTCTTCTGTTCATCTATGAATTAAATAGCAAATTGTTGACAAAAATTAAACTCCATCCATATTAAATTGTTACATAGTAACAAATCCAATCATAATTCCCACCTATACAAATTATGCATTATTAATTCATAAAATACATAGGACGAAATAAAGTAAAATCAAGTCCATATAATACATTGACATGTTTTAGTTATGAAGTGTCCATTTTCTTCTGGAAATATATTACTTCCCTATCAAAATTGTTATGTTGTTATGAACTCTACCATAATTCTCCTTCCAGATTTAGTTTTGTGTCAACAACCTAATATATCAATATTTCCAGCATTGATTTAACCAATGTTTGAATCTTGTTTATAACCATTCAAATTAGTTTTTATTCACACATATTGAGATCCACAACTACTGACCATCTATTCACCACTTGTCTATATCTATTTATAAACAAAATCATTTATAAACACTTCCCAAACATGCTTTTACTCACCTATTTGAAATACCATTTAAAATCAACTAAATACATGGATAAATAAAGTGAAATCAAGTCTACAGGTTCCATGGACCCTTGTTAATTACGAGACGTCCATTTTCTTCCGAACTTTTGTCATAGAGGAAGATTCCCTAGAAAAAACCATGAAGTTGTGAAGGATTAGAGAAATGAGAGAGATGACCTGTATTCTGAGGGGGCACGATAGGCGGCAGCGGAAAGGGCTTCCGAAGCATCAGCGTGGCGCTGCTCGTCATCGAGAGTACTGCCGTACTCGCTCTTGATGGACCAGGAGTCAGCCGTCACAGACCGGTCGTCGTCGGAGATCAGATCAACGGCAGCCACCTGCCGCGCCGCCTGCGAGACGTCTGCATCCTCCGGAGGCACCCTGATTCCGGCCATGTCAACAATCAAGTACAGATTGTGAGAGAAAACCCTAAGAAAGGAGGATGAGAAGAAAATTTGGGGGTTTCTACAGATTAAAAAGAGATACGATGAGGTAATGACTAGAGACAAGGACTGGGCGCGGAAATCAGAAGATAATAACTGAAAATGAGTATTATCGGAATGAGCGTGCGCCTCTATAGTAAATTTGGACCAATTGCTGCAAAAATTTGACTTCAGCACAATAAAGTTTTATCTGTTTTATTAAAAAATATATCAACTTAGCCTTTATTATTGTAATTATATTAAATCTGTTTATAATTTTTTTGCACCCATCATCCTTAATACTTTAATCTTTCTTCATTTCCGTCTTCATCAGTTGCCTTCAAGTGGTCACTTTCATTGAGAAACAAGTTCCCGGGCAAATTGAACACGAAACAGGGTTGATGTGAAACAGTATTATCCACACGGGTTTTTTACGTCAAAAGGCAAAGGAGAGACCAAGGCCTCAAAAGGTGGGGCTTCTTCATTCAAAGAATTTTTGGTACGCATCATTGAACCTTAAGGTGGGGCTTATTCATTCAAAGAATTTTTGGTACGCATCATTGAACCTGACTTCGTATAGTCAAATATTGAGATACCTTTTACTCTATAATTAAAAAATACATCAGTAGCTCAAATAAGGTTTGACATCGCAACTTTGTAGATATATTACACAATGGGAGCATGGGACCATATTTAGAATGTGTATATATTAACAAGCAAATATAACAGAATAGAACTCTACATTACATAAATATCTACTCGTAGAGAAAAAACTTTGTGATTGTAAAGCAAAAATATCTTGATAAAGCCAAAAATATAAATTGCACAATCTCATTATTCCACGTAAACTGTCACATCATCGATAATTTATTATATGATGATAAATAACATTATTCTTATCGATAAGTGGTATTTCCAACATGTGACCTAATGAACAACATTTACATTATAAATCCTAATTTCCAGAAAAAAAAGTTAACGTGGGTAAGAAAAATACCCAGCTACACAGAGTTAATAAACCCCGGGGGGGGGGGGGNGGGTTTAGGGTTTAGGGTTTAGGGTTTAGGGTTTAGGGTTTAGGGTTTAGGGTTTAGGGTTTAGGGGTGAGGGGGGGGGGGGGAGGGTGGGGGGGGGGGGGGGGGGGGGGGGGGGGGGGGGGGGGGGGGGGGGGGGGGGTGGGTTCTAGAAATGTTGGTCCACACTCTCGCTGAGACTGTGTATCCCAATGCTTCATCGTTGGTAGTAAGAAATTCTGTGCTAATTAGCTTCACCAATCGCTTTAGCAAGATTAGAGATTCCTTCATTCTATCAAATGAGTAATTCAGCATCCACTGGTTTTCTTACGGCTGAATATAAACAGTGTGACCCTTCAGTCAAGAATAGTCATTTAGGTGTTCTACCCAAACTTGAATTTTCTTGTTCCATAGAAATTATGCAAGCAAGCCGGTCATAAACCTGTAGTAACATTTCAGATTCTTTCAGTTTTTATATGATATGAACAATGACATTTTCAGAGATCCCTAAGAAAATAAAATTTCATGCAATCACTTTCTAATAAAACAAATTAAGCACACGAAAATTCAACTCCAGAGATGGAATACCTCAGAAAGCTTATTGTTCTTCTCGTCTTTCTTTGTGGAGGAAGGATCATACCTATGCAACAATAGATATCCGGTTCAATGTTTCTTTGAATGGTTATGATGAATTAGCATAGCACCATTAAGAGTATAAGGTATCATACCATTGCCGTGGAATCCCAGCTTCATCTCGAGCCGAATAGTTGAAGGGTCCTTTTAGCTCTACGTTATACTCTTCTAACATGTCTTCCATATAAAAGACAAGTGAGTTTAAGAGGTTCTCAGAAATACTGCTACTGCTAATAATAAATGCAGTCTGTTCAAGTATAAAATTGACCTTTGAATGTAGAGCAAGGAGCACGACCCATTTTCTGGCAGACTGAAACAAACCAATAAACACCAACAGCCACATGTGCAACTTCTTCATCAGCTATCTTTGCAACAATGTTCGAAGTCCTATGATCCCCAAAGCCAATCAGTTTTTTAACAAGACGAGGTCCAGCATCTAGTCCTCTAGCTTCCTACATTAACAAACAGCGAGGAGATAGAGTAACTTTTGCCTCCCAACGATAGTGTATGTACAAAAACCAAGGCAATGTATGTTAATAAGCAAAACATCACACAAGCATTAGCAATCAAATTTGGCATTGCTATTCTATGAATTCTAAAAAGGGTACCTGAACTAATGGGATCACTGCTAGGCGTGCAGCGATATTATCTGATGATTTCTCACACTCCCTCCACAGAAAATTATGAGCTGGCATGTCACCGTAGCTTTTCATGGAAGAAAATAATTGATGAGCTTGACTAATCAGAGTGCTTTTTTTTCAAAGTAAAAGCCAAATCTACCTGAATCCAAGTTCTGCCAATCTCTGTGAACACCAAGAGAAATGACGACTCTCATCATCAGCCACACGAGAAAAATCAGCAAAGAACCCTTCACCAAGAAGCTCACAGTATGTAGAAAACCGAACTACAGTATCCCATGCCAAATCAACAGCATTTAGCTCCACATGAGCAAGATTATGAAGCATATAGGCATTGAGAGGCAAACCCGAGGTTTTTGGAGGTGGAATTTCTTTAGGGGAAACCTGAACCAACGATAGAAAGTAATTTAACTGAAATAATGATAGTAAAAAGTCAGATAAATATCCCTTTGTAAAAAATGGCCATTTCATTGCTAATAACACTGCAGAAGTCATTCTCTTGATCAATAAAATTATACATGATACTCCTCCATCTCCAGTTCTAAGTTGGATACTTGAAATATTCCAGTCTGATACCCATATTTATAAAATTTCATTGTAAACTAAAGTTTGAAGAACTGTTTTCCTTCTTGGGAAAATGTCAAAAGTATATGCATGTTGAGCACGAGTCTATTTGACTAAACATAGACACATAAACCTTTATGATTTACTAGTATGGCAAAAGGTAAGGTCAAACCCATTAGGATTTAATCTCAAAAAAAGGAGGATTATTTTGACTGGTTTAATATTCAGCTTGTGCAGTATGCATGTCACTTCAAACTCTTCAGGGCATTATTGATGTAGGACGGGGAAGAATTAAGAAGCAAGAAGAAGAAGGGGGAGAGGAAGAAGCCGTGAGAAAGGAGAGGGGAGAAGAAAGAAGAAGAGGGGAAGAGAGAAAACGCAGTCGTCGCCAAACGCAATTTTATTCAATCAATTCATCAACTGTTTAAACTGTAATCTAAAAATTGTTTAAATACTGAAAACCT
>CAIGRP010022370.1:0-40795 GCA_903798385.1 Fraxinus cuspidata | reverse complement strand
GGAATAGTAGATTGATGTAGAATTTGTGGTTGAAAAAGAAGGAAAAGTTATTGATGTGATGGAAAATATTATTTTATTGAAGAATGTGTGGTTGAAAATGAGTAGAAGAATGAAAATGAAAATTTTAATGGGTACCAAACAGTTGTTTCTTGCTGAATATGTTGATACAAATTTGGCAGTTAAAATTACCTCACATTAATTTGTCCTTATTCATTTTCACATTAATATCTAAAAAATGTGAAAATTTTCCATTTCTATTTAAGGAAAACCGTGTGTGGCCTAAACTTTTCATTAATAATGAAAATTTTTGGTGGGGACTTTTGAAAACTTTGATGGAATTTTTTTAAGTGATGACTTATGTGAATTTCACGAATTTTTTAGAGATTTGTATGGAATTAATGGAAGTCTTTTGTAGGCTTTTATAGACATTTGTAGAATTCAAAATTTTTTTGAAAACTTTCATTCGAGATAGAATTTATGTGGATATAGTGCAATATTATGAAATTATCAGATGCGATGTAATGCTTCTCACAATTCCCTCTTTCACTTCCTTTACCCCATATAATAAAAAAATATTTTAAAAAGAATAAAAATTTAAGATTTTAATTAATTAAATAATAATAATTATACATATAAAAAATAAATTTAATATTCAGTATTTATTAATATAATTTACTTTTAAAAAATTCAATATTATGAAATTATCAGATGATATGTAATGCTTCTCACAATTCCCTCTTTCACTTCCTTTACCCCCATATAATAAAAAAATATTTTAAAAAGAATAAAAATTTAAGATTTTAATTAATTAAATAATAATAATTATACATATAAAAAATAAATTTAATATTCAGTATTTATTAATATAATTTACTTTTAAAAAATAAATAAATAATATATTTATATTTAATAATAATTTAGTTTATATAAAATTTTATAATTTAATAAAAAATAAATATTTTTCAGAAAAATGAATGAAAAAAAAGTTATAAGAATACAATTCAATTCTTTCATAGAAAATATAAATAAACATTAAGAGAGAGAAAAAGAAAAATAGACACTAATATAATCAATAAAGTAAATAAATTTAAATCATAACTTTAATGTTCATAGAAATGAAAATGAAAAAGAAATATTAAAAAAATAAATATTAATTTCTTTTTTGTTTTCATGTGAAAGTCTCCCAAAATCTTGTGATTAATGAAAGACAAATTTTGAGATTTTATTTTAGTATTTTCTGTTTAAAAGTTAGTACCATTAAATTTTTTATAAAAGTTTCTAAAAATCATAAAAAATTGAATATCCCAAAACTTATAGAGACTTCTAAAATGTTTTAATTGAATATACCGTGACTTTTAGAGGCTTTTTAAAAGTTCATGAAAGTCACAATTGAATACACCAATAATTTTAAAGAGTCTCCAAAAGTCTACATTGAATGCCCTCAAACTTTTTATATTCCAAAGAGTTATTAAAAGTTTCAATTGAATACACTCCCAAGGCGTATGATGACGAGAATCTGGAAGAGGCCACACAAGTTTCATTAGTTTAAATACCTTATAAATCTCATTCACAATATTCCCCTTCTATTCTTCTCCTGAAATCTGTTTTTTGTTATTACTTATTAATAAAACACGTAAACGCGAATAATTTTAACTATATAAAAAATTGAAAGCTCTCCTTTTTTACGGGCAGCTTGCAGAACATGAGTGGAGCACATGAAATAACTCATGGTTTGGTGCTAAATTAGGTAGCCTTTTGAAAAGATTAGGGATGACAATGGGATATGTATGAGATGGATAAGCCATTTTCGCCTCGTCCTCCTATCAGATTAAAGAGGGGGACAGGGCTGGATCGGGATGGGGCGGGGCGGGGCGGGGCGGGACGGGGCCCTACTCCATTTATTGCCCCATTTATTTTTATTTTATTTTTTGTTTTTATGTCTTTAATTAGTAAAAATTATTACTTTTTTTTTTATCAATTTATTAAAAACAACTTATGTTATCTTTAAAAATGATGATAAATCTATTATTTTTCTTTGATAAAAATTTAAATTTGAAATCAATTTTAAACAGAAGAGGATAGCGGGTCAGGGATTATGTTTCCTGTAACCGCTTCAGGACAAGGACCCCTGCCTCGATCCCGTCCCGTTTATCCTATTAGGCGGGTAATTCTCACCCTATTCGGTACGGGATTCCACGAGTATCGAGNTTTGATAAAAATTTAAATTTGAAATCAATTTTAAACGGAAGAGGATAGCGGGTCAAGGATTATGTTTCCTGTAACCGCTTCAGGACAAAGACCCCTGCCTCGATCCCGTCCCGTTTATCCGATTAGGCGTGTAATTCTCACCCTATTTTGTACGGGATTCCACGAGTATCGAGTTGAACGAGTTTTATTTGCCATCCCAATAAACGATTGGCAAGTTGGCTAGTAATTGGATTGGACCTAAACTTTCGCCTACACAAAGCACAAATCCAGACAAGGTCAACAATGAAATAATTAGGCCCGACCCAACTGTTGACTTAAGATGCCCAAGAAAGGCAGGTATAAAATGAAAAAAATAAAAAAAATACCACCCAATGTGATTTGCCCGAACTTGCACTTTTTATCTCCACAAACAGTTACAAAGTATACCAAATCTATCATCAATATATTTTTAGTATATATTAATCATTGACCTTTCAATTATGTAGCAAAACTCGTTATTCTCTCCATTTTGGTTATTAAATAACGGATTTATAAACAAAAATAAAATAAATAGTAAAACAAAAAAGAAGAAGGAAGAATTGCAATAGAGTCCTGTAACTTTTTCAAAAGTACAAATAAACTCCTTTTAAAATAGTCAAAAAAATATTAATAAAAAAAATTAGAAAAACGAAAAATCGAACGGATAAAAAACCCGCAACTACCTGCCTAAAAAATCCAAAGCCTATACAAATTCTTTTACGTGGTTCTCCTTAGTAGTAGTCAAGGATGACTGAATTGGTTAGTCTACAAAGTTGAATTTTAATCATTATTTTTAGGCGTTTGAAGGGACAAGCCAGCGAAGTTAGATGTTTGAGTCAAAATTAAGACGACTAAACCACGAAAGATTACTTTGGACATTTTATTTAGCCTATGTTTGGACTCCATTTTAAAAAAAAATCTCATTTTCAAATACATATTCTTCCATATAATAATATTATACGTAAATAAAAAATCTTTACTTATTTTTTAACTATACATTCTCCAAAAAATATCATTTTAAAATATATTTCTCAGCAAAAATGAGACTCAAACAAATGCTTAACATTGTCAAGAATGTGATTTTTGAAAAACTCAACACTGGATGGTAGTACCTACACAAATTCTATTGGACATTTATCTCCTAAAATCAATAACATTAGATAAAGGACGAATTGCAATTGGGGTCCCAAACCTTTTAAATTATTGCAAATTATACCAAAATAATTTATTGTTGCAGTTGGAATCCCAAACCTTTCATCTCAGTGCATTTGGAGGACATGTGGATGGAATCCATCCATTTGACTATTAGTTGACCAAAACTCAACGATTTGACCAAATTATCCAGTATAAAATAATTTAAAAAACAAAAATAAAATAATTGTTTGGTTAGATAGTGATTTTTGGTCAACTGACGATCAAATTGATGAATTCCATTCATATGTCCTCTATCTGCAATAGAAAATGTTATGTTTGGGACTCCAACTGTAAAAATAAAGGTTTGGGTATAACCTACAATAATTTGAAAAGTTTGAGATTGCAATTCTCCCTTAGACAAATGATGTCGTTAAAATCATGCATTGGTAGTCTAATTTATATAAATAAATCATTACACATGATCAATGAATCAGCTATATGATGTCTCAAATATTCGTTTAATACATTTGACTTATTTAGAACATGTTTGAGTCCCATTTTTTTTCAACATGCATCCTGAAATAATATTTTGATAGAGAATGTGTGGTTAAAAAGTAAATTTTTTTTTGCGTTTGCATGTAATATTATATTATTATAAAATGTGTGACTTAAAATCAGAGAGAGAAAAATATATTTTGAAAATAATAAGGATCAAACAAGGACTTAATCGTATGATTTGAGTATTATGAAACTTTATAACTATTCTTTTAGAATTCCTCAAAGGGTACCTCAGGAATGGACGATATAGGAGGCTAGATGGATCAATCTTTATTTCTTTCGTTAAGGCAAAAAAAAAAAGCACCTACTTTCACGACAATCGATTAAATTAATGGTATTCATATGTGTCTATTATGAAGTTTTTAATTGCAACATCTTCCCCAAATTGAAAACACGTAGACTATCCATTGTGACTTGAGAAATGCCCTCCTTCAACGAATTTTAAATGAAAATATTTTAATATGCCAACCTAACTCAAGAAATTGATAAAAGTATAATAAAATGACATTATTCTTAGTAATATCATAGTGAGGTTTAAAAAGCACGCTATAAAATGGAAAATTTAATGATAAAGTAACTTTAAAGCGTTGGTTGAGCATAATCCAAGGAAGGACTTCCATCCAAGCTTCCAACCCAAATGTTAAATGCATTGCTTGCTCCCCAACTGCTTTTGTCAATTTTCCCACGTTCCTTGTCGCCTTTGCACTACCAAACAAATCACTGGTTTTGGAGGCATTTTGGTAGGGACTCACAACGAAACAAGCCAAGGGGTATTTGTTTTGTTTTAGTCATACAATAAAACGTTGATAAAATAATAATAATATTAGGATCGAGAAAATTATTATTTTTTGAGTGTTATTAGTTAATCGATAAATAAACAAAATTAATTTATTCGATAAATAAATAATTTAATTAACTGATGAATGAATAATTTATTAATCTATCGATAGATTATGTGAAGTCATTTCTAGTCAACACTACAAAAATGTAATGAATGTTGATAACATCTTGAAATATCCTAGTGAAAGTGATACATTAATAGAATAACCTATTGACAAAGAGATACACACACTCGCATAGCAAAAAATTAGAGATGACGTTGAATTCATTTTCAATACAAAAAGAGAAAGTAACTTATATGCATATTTTCAAATAAAAATTCAATTGAAAAGGCAGGAGTCAAAAGTAAAAAAATCATTAAGGTTATAAAATGATAGATAATGATAAATGACTATATGATTTTACCTAAATTTCTCTTTGATTTTCGTATTTACTTTAGAAGACTGTGCATATTGTAAATTATAATGAAACCTACTAAACTAATATTGTAACTTCCAATGAAATGCAAGAACACAAGAATGAACTCAATTAATGACATACATAGTAGATAGCAAAGCATCACCCTACAAATACTTGGGAACATTCTTATCAAATAAGAAAGCTCTAGCAACCTTTAGAAGTTGCCTATCAAGGTCGTTTGTGAGATATTTGTTGAAATTTCATGAAATTTTTAACTTCGTAAAACTAGAAAACCTAATTATTTTATTGTCAAGACATTCCATATCAAATCAATAAGAAAATTAATAACGCGGAACATATCTTAATTTTGTTAGGAATTGTTCTTTAATACCGGATCTTGAATTTTGATTATTTAATGTTTTGGCTCTTGAGTTTTTTATTTTGATTTTGGCTTTTTGCTCCATAATTTTGATTGTCTTGTTCTTCAATTTAATTGCTCAAATCCCATTTTCTTGATTCTTGATTGTAATCTAGATTCTTAATTATGGATTTCTTGATCTCTCTCTTCAATAAGTTTTATTTATTATTCTTGTGCTGATAAGATGACACAAAAATGAGAAATTACATATGAATTGGAGATCATGACCCTATTTATAGTTTTCGTATATATATTTGACTCATCGTCAAATACAACCTTATGGATCCGATCTCTACACATATAATTCGGCTCATACTTTATTTAGATGCCCTAAGCCCAACAGTTTAATTTTTTATTAGATCACTTTAATTAGACTCAACTTTAAGATTGTTTTATACACAACTAATTACATACATAGGCCCACATGATAAATTAATAAATCCAACAATCACCCACTTGGACCATATTGGTTTATTTAAGGTTTCTTGCTGAATATGTTACAAATTAGACGGTTAAAATTACACGTCACTTTAATTTGTCCTTATTCATCTTCACATTAATATCTAGAAAATGTGAAAAAATTTCATTTCTAATTAGGGAAAACCGTGTGTGGTCTAAACTTTTCATTAATCAATGAAAACTGTTGGTGGACCAGCAGAGCCCCACCCCCCCTCCCGGCCCACCCCAACCCAACCCATATCCGCCCTGGGTAGGAAGATGAGAAATATATCGGTACAATAAAAAATGAGTAGTGATTTCAAAGTGGAAGATGATGAGACAAAATGTATCAAAGGCGTACGATGATGAGAATCAGAATGAGACCACACGAGTTTCATTAGTTTAAATACCTAATAAATCTCATTCACAATATTCCTCTTCTATTCTTCTCCTAAATTTGTACTGTTTTTTTTTTTATTACTTATTAATAAAACCCGTAAGCACGAATAATTTTAACTACATAAAAAATTGAAAGCTTTCTCATTTTTACCAGTAGCCTCCCTCCACTTGCAGAACATGAGTGGGTCACAAGAAAGAACTCATGGTTTGGTACTAAATTAGGCAGCCTTTTGAAAGGATTAGGGATTAGAATTGGACGGGTCGGCCATTTCCACTCCCGTCATTTCAAATTTTTTTGTTATCTTATCTTATCTTGGACAGGTCCCCTACTCCATTTACTGTCCTATTTATTTTTTTTTTATTTTTATTTTTGCTTTTATTGTTTTTTAGGTCTTTAGTTAGTAAATATCATTATTATTTTTTTCAATTTGTTAAAACTTATGTTTTCTTTAAAAAGATGATAAATATATTATTTTTATTTGACAAAAGACTTAAATTTGAAATTAATTTTAAACAGGGGAGGATAGCGGGGCGAGGATTATATTTCCCGTACTCGCTTCGGGGCTATGACTCTTGCCTCGTCTTCGCTCCGTTTAGCCGGTTAGACGGGTAATCTCCATTTAATTCTTGACGGGCCCCACGAATATTGGGTTGAACAAATTATGTTGCCATCCGTAAAAAGGATTGGTACCTGGGCTGGTAATTGGATTGGACCAAAACTTTCGCCTCCGCAAAGCACAAATCCAGACAAGTTCAACAATGAAATAATTAGGCCCGACCCAACTGTTGACTTAAGATGCCCAAGAAAGGTAGGTCTAAAATGAAAAAACATAAAAAAAATACCCCAATGTGATTTGCTCGCCCTATCTATCCCCGAGCCGATGGATTGGGTGGGGGGTTGGGGGGGGGGGGGGAGGGGGGCTTATCTATGTAAAACTTGCCCTTTTTTTATCTCCAACATTTACGAAGTATTCCAAATCTATCATCAATATTTTTTAGTATAGATTCATCACTAACCTTTCAATTATGTAGCAAAACTCCTCATTCTCGGTATTTTGGTCATTAAATAGGGGATTTATAAACAAAAATAAAATAAAGCAGTAAAACAGCAAAAAAAATAAAAAAATAAAAAGGAAGAATTGCAAATAGAGTCCCGTAACTTTTTCAAAAGTACAAATAAATTCCTTTTAAAATAGTCAAAAAATATTAATACAAAGAAATTAGAAAAAAGATAAATCGAATGGATAAAAAACCCGCAGCTATCTGCCTAAAAAATCCAAAGCCTACACAAATTCTTTTACGTGGTTCAATTTAGTAGTAATCGAGAATTACTAAATTGGTTAGTCTACAAAGTTGAATTTTAATCATTATTTTTAGACGTTTGAAGGGACAAGATAGCAAAGTTAGATGTTTGAGTCAAATTATAAGACAACTAAACCACGCTAAATTACTCTGGACATCTTATTTAGCCTATGTTTGGACTTTTTTTTTTTCTCCCTTTTAAGCTCATTTTGAAACACATATTTTTAAATATAATAATATTATTCTCCAAAAAAATCACAATTTTAAAATATATTTCTCACCAAAAATGAGACTCAAATAGGGATTGACAAAAAAACTCGTTCAACCCGATATCCATAGAGTCCCGCCCCGAATGCAATGGAGATTACTCGTCTAATCAGGTAAATAAGGCGGGGACGGGACGAGGGTCATTGCCCTGAAATGGGTACGGATGGGGACGAGAAACATAGTTGTCGCTCCGTTTAAAGTTAATTTCAAATTTAAGTTTTTTATTAAACAAAAATAATATATTTATTTATTTTTAAAGAGAATATAAGTTGTTTTTAATAAATTGGTAAAAAAGTAAAAATATTTACTAAATAAAGATATAAAAAATAAAAATAAAAAATAAATGAAGAAATAAATGGGACATGGGACCTCCCCCCACCCATCCTACTTTAAACAGGTATGAGGATGGGGATGAGGATGGAGTAAGAGAATAAAAATACCCGATGGAACTATGATGAAAATGATCGGTCCGTTCCGTTGCCATCCCCAGACTCAAACAAGGGCTTAATTGTCACAAATGTGATTTTTGAAAAACTTAACACTGTATGCAGTATTCACAAATGCTGTTGGACATTTATCTACTAAAATCAATAATGAATCTATTTCCTACTTAGAATTGAACGGTCCCAAACCTTTTAAATTGTTGTAGACTATACCCAAATATTTTATTGTCGCATCTGAAATTCCAAACCTTTCATCTTGATTGCATCTGGAGGACATGTGGATGAAATTCATCCATTTGACCATTAGCTGACCAAAACTCAACGATTTGACCAAATTATCCCATATGAAATAATTAAATAAACAATAAAAATAAAAAAATCATTTGGTTAAGTAGTGATTTTCAGTCAATCGACGATCGAATTGATAAATTTCGTCCACATGTCCTCTAGCCGCAATATGTTATGCTTGGACTCCAACTGCAAAAATAAAATGTTTGAATATAATCTACAATAATTTGAAATGTTTGAGACTTTAATGCAATTCTCCCATTGATAAATGATGTCGTTAAAATCATGCATTGGTAGTCTAATTTATATAAATAAATCACTACACGTGATCAATAAATCAGCTATATGATGTCTTGTTAATTTTAATACATTTGATATATTTAGCCTCTGTTTGGTACACATTATTTTTTTATTCTCATTTTTCTACTCATTTTCAACCACACATTCTTCAATAAAATAATATTTTTCATCACATCGATGACTTTTTCGTATTTTTTAACCATATATTTTTCATCACATTGAAAAAAAATGTATTCTTGGATTGATAATGTGCACCAAAGAGGGNTTTTTTATTTATTTTTAACCACACATTATTCAATAAAATAATATTTTTCATCACATCAATAACATTTCCTTCTTTTTTAACCACACATTCTCCATCAATCTACTATTCCAGAATACATTCTTTCAAAATAAGGTGGATCAAACACACATTTAGAGTATGTTTGAGTCCCTTTTTTGTTCAACCTGTATTTTGAAATAGTATTTTGATGGAGAATATGTTATTTACAAAAAAAAAAAAAAAAATTGGATTTGCATGAAATATTATATTATAGAATGTGTGATTTAAATTAAGAGAGAAAAAGTATATTTTGAAAATAATGAGAATCAAACAAGATCTTAATCATATGATTTGAGTATCTTGAAACTTTATGACTAATCTTTTAGTTTAGATAAAGGATGAATCTTAACTTGGGTCCCAAACTTTTTAAATTGTTGTAGACTATACCCAAATATTTTATTGTCGCATCTGAAATTCCAAACCTTTCATCTTGATTGCATCTGGAGGACATGTGGATGAAATTCATCTATTTGACCATTAGTTGACCAAAACTCAACGATTTGACCAAATTATCCCATATAAAATAATTAAATAAACAATAAAAATAAAAAAATCGTTTGGTTAGATAGTGATTTTTAGTCAATCGACGATCGAATTGATAAATTTCGTCCACATGTTCTCTAGCTGCAATAAAAATGTTATGCTTGGGACTCCAATTGCAAAAATAAAAGGTTTGAAATATAATCTACAATAATTTGAAATGTTTGAGACTTTAATGCAATTCTCCCATAGATAAATGATGTCGTTAAAATCATGCATTGGTAGTCTAATTTATATAAATAAATCACTACACGTGATCAATAACTCAGCTATATGATGTCTTGTTAATTTTAATACATTTGACCTATTTAGAGTATGTTTGAGTGCCTTTTCTGTTCAACGTATATTTTGAAACAATATTTTGATGGAGAATATGTTATTTACAAAAAAGAAAAATTTTGGATTTGCGTGTAATATTATAATATAGAATGTGTGATTTAAATTAAGAGAGAAAAAATATATTTTGAAAATAATGAGAATCAAACAAGATCTTAATCATATGATTTGAGTATCATGAAACTTTATGACTAATCTTTTAGAATTCCTCAAAGGGTAACTCAAGACTGGACGAAACAAGAGGCTGGATGGATCAATCTTTTTTCTTTCGTTAAGGCAAAAAACTAAACCAACCTTATTTTAAATCATTTGAAGCACGGACTTTCACGACGATCAATTAAATCAATGGTATCCATAAGTGTCTATTATGATAACAAATCAAAGTTTTTAATTGCAACATCTTCCCCAAATTGAAAACACGTAGACTATCAATTGTAACTTGAGAAATGCCCTCCTTCAACGACTTTTAAATGAAATTTTTTTAATATGCCAACCTAACTCGAGAAATTGATAAAAGTATAATAAAATGACATTATTCTTAGTAAGACATACGACAACAATATATCATAGTGAGGTTTGAAAGCACGCTATAAAATGGAAAATTTAATGATGAAGTAACTTTAAAGCGTTGGTTGAGCATAATCCAAGGAAGGACTCCCATCCAAGCTTCCAACCCAAATGTTAAATGCATTGCTTGCTCCCCCAACTACTTTTGCCAATTTTCCCATCTTCCTTGTCGCCTTTGCACAGCCAAACAAATCACTGGTTTTGGAGGCATTTTGGTAGGGACTCACAACGAAACAAGCCAAGGGGTATTTGTTTTGTTTGTCATACAATAAAACGTTGATATAATAATAATATTAGGATCGTGAAAATTATTATTTTTTAAGTGTTATTAGTTAATCGATAAATAAATAAAATTAATTTATTCGATAAATAAATAATTTAATTAACTGATGAATGAATAATTTATTAATCTATTGATAGATTATGTGAAGTCATTTCTAGTCTACGCTACAAAAATGTAATGAATGTTGATAACATCTTGAATTATCCTAGTAAAAGTGATACATTAATAAAATAACCTACTGCCAAAGAGATACACTGAATATGCCCACCGGAGATGATCACAATTTAGATAACGATAAATGACCATATGATTTTACCTAAATATCTCATTGATTTTCGTATTGACTCTAGAAGACTCTGCATATTGTAAATTATATTGAAACCTCATAAATTAATATTGTAACTTCCAATGAAATGCAAGAACACGAGAATGAGCTCAATTAATGACATACATAGTAGATAGCAAAGCATCACCCTACAAATACTTAGGACCATTCTTATCAACTAAGAAAGCTCTAGTAACCTCTAGAAGTTGGTGATTGCTTTGTTCGGCAACACCATTTTGTTGTGGTTATTAGCACAAAATGTTTGATGAATGATGGACACATTGTGACTGAAAGAAAATAGCAAGGCCGTTTGTGAGATATTCACCTCCACTGTTTGAACGCAATACTTTGGCAGTTGAAGAAAACTAAGCTTGGACCATAATGCAAAAAATGTTTAATTAACATTCTTCACATTACTCTTGTGAGTAAATAAAATATTCATGTAATCCGAGTGCAATCGTGAATAAAGATAATAAACCATCGCACACCACCAGAAGTAGAATGTTAACAGATTTCCGTACATCCGAATGAATTAAAGTAAATGGCATTGATGTTTTAGTTTCACTTTTTGGAAATATATAGTATGGTGGGTTTTAGCTAAAACGCGACTTGCAAGTAAAATATTTTAATTTAATGAATGTTGATAACATCTTGAATTATCCTAGTAAAAGTGATACATTAATAAAATAACCTACTGCCAAAGAGATACACTGAATATGCCCACCGGAGATGATCACAATTTAGACGATAACTGTGTTTTATTGATTGTTTCTCTACAAGTAGTCTTTCAAGCATCGTATGTTTAAGTTGCTTTCGCTTTTTTGTACTGAAACCGAATTCAACGTCATCTCTAAATTTTTTGCAATGCATAAAATGCATATTTGAAATAAAAATTCAATTGAAAATGCACGAGTCAAGTAAAAAGTTCATGAAGATTAAAATGATAGATAATGATAAATGACCATATGATTTTACCTAAATATCTCTTTGACTTTCGTATTTACTCTAGAAGACTGTGCATATTGTAAATTATATTGAAACCTTATAAATTAATATTTTAACTTCCAATGAAATGCAAGAACACGAGAATGAACTCAATTAATGACATACATAGTAGATAGCAAAGCATCACCCTACAAATACTTAGGACCATTCTTATCAACTAAAAAAGCTCTAGTAACCTCTAGAAGTTGGCGATTGCTTTGTTCGGCAACACCATTTTGTTGTGGTTATTAGCACAAAATGTTTGATGAATGATGGACACATTGTGACTAAAAGAAAATAGCAAGGCCGTTTGTGAGATATTCACCTCCACTGTTTGAACGTAATACTTTGGCAGTTGAAGAAAACTAAGCTTGGACCATAATGCAAAAATGTTTAATTAACATTCTTCACATTACTCTTGTGAGTAAATAAAATATTCATGTAATCCGAGTGCAATCGTGAATAAAGATAATAAACCATCGCACACCACCAGAAGTAGAATGTTGACAGATTTCCGTACATCCGAATGAATTAAAGTAAATGGCATTGATGTTTTAGTTTCACTTTTTGGAAATATATAGTATGGTGGGTTTTAGCTAAAACGCGACTTGCAAGTAAAATATTTTAATCTTTATTATAATACTCAAATAAAAGTAAGTAAAAGATGCTTTAAATAGCCAAATGGCCATAATCAAATTAGTTTCTCATTCTCCAACTCATGCTTATGGGTCGTTGCTGCAATATTCAACTTTGAGACATGAAGAAAGTACTACAAGTCTCCTCTTTTTAATCACATCTCATTTTCTCCAGAGTATGAAAATTCTGAAAATACAGTGTTTCGAGAAAAAAATTACTAGAATATGCAGTCAAAAATTTAGACATAGATATTAAATCATTCTCTAAAGTGTTAACCACGTGAACATTGGACAATGTGATGTTGGGTGTAAGTTGGTACAAATGCCAATACAATGATTATTTGATCATCGGGCAATTCTAACAAAATATTTTGAGCGAATATTAGTGAAGGTAGTAAATTTCTTATGGTTATTAGTCGTATGGTCCATTGCTCGAGCGTCAATTATCCATGTGTTATCACAATCAGAAGTAGAAGTGCATTGTGCATAGAGCATAACTAAAGTTACCGGACTTTGCATCATCTCCATTCCAAGTGGTTGAAGTAGTGGCAAGTGATGCTCTACTTTCTTATTTCTAAGCAATAAGCTCATATGCCCAATCGGGTCAACCAAGAAGTTTCCAAATAGAGAAGTTATTCATATATCCATCTCTTTCCGAGGAAAAATATGTAGAGGTGCATGAAAAATTAGTTTGGAAACAAGTAACTAACTGTCCTAATTACGATAATTATAGAAAAACTCCCATCACAATATTAATCAGAAAGCTCGTGGTTAAGATAAGATTTTCTACCGATATTGTAGAAGAATCTTACTTACGGTTCTCTCCAAGTTGTAGGATAAGACTTCTCACTGTAAGCAGGAGAACATTTATGTCATATTATACACTAAATCTCCTGTAATTAAGCACAAATCATGCCAAAAAAAAAATATGTAGTTTTGATACCATTATGACAAAATAATTAATTTTTGTAGGTAAGAATTGTGTCTCAATATTAAAATATTTTTCACCAACCAATCAAATGATGAAGATAATGAAACTTTCCTCAGTTATGTGTTAAAACTCGTGAACAAATTGATACTCAGAAATTTCATAATTTTATCCTGGCTTAACTAAAAATTTCGAAAAGTTATGGACCGAAATGAGATTTGTTAATTTTCTAGGGAATAAAGTGCAAATGATCTGTACGATAATAATTATAGAAATACTATTCTTGGTCAGAAATAGCAATTCGAGTTCCAATAATTCTAGTTGTACATAAATATGTACAACTTTGTTGACAAAAAGACGGCGGCAGGCGCCCACCCAATAGGGAAAAAACACTTGGTCTTTTTGTCAACAAAGTTGTCAACCTTTTTGTACAAATAGCATGATTGTTCAAGTTCATATTTGAGACACGGAAAATTATGTTTTGAAACATACTTTTAATCAGTATTATTTTCCAGGTTTATAATATATTACAAAACAACTTATAATAGTTAACTAGTAAACATTTATGCACACATTTTTAACTGGTGACATGTCTTAATTTTTGAACTCATAGCTGTATTATACATCATCATTCTATTTTCAAAAAGTATATTGTAATTAGGTTTGAGTGCCCTGTCAGTTAAGTCGGATGACTCGATAATCATGGTCCGTATAATTTAACTATTATGAAACTCTTAAAAAACCAATCTTTAATATTTCAATCAATGAATTTTAAGTGTGTTTATTATCGTCAAAATTAGAATGTATGAAATTTTATGGTAATCTTAACGACAAAGTGATTCTAATGTATGAAATTTAGCATAGTCCAAGGACTCCCGTCCAAGCATCCAACCCAAATGTTAACGTGCTCCCCCATTTACTTTTGTCATTTTGCCCAACTTCCTTGTCCATTTGTCTTAATTCAAGAAGACGATAACAAGTGGATGGCGTAACTGTTATGCCTTAAGTAAATCAACTTTAGATATAAATATTTTTAATTGTATAATTGATGCATATTTACGACAATATCTATTATTTAATTGAATTAATATTCTACTAAATTAAATAATTGAATTTGCATATTCAAGTTTTAGTAATTTGTTAATAACAAAGAGTTGTGATTATGATATATAAATTATATATGACCGAATCTTAAATCGTTCGTGGTCGTATGTAATAACGAAAAATGGTTATCGTTATTACGGATAGACCATCACATGTGACATTTCTTACTTGTGAAGTAAGTAGCTCATCTCATAAGGTAAAGTGCGGTGATACATAAATGTACACATAAATATTTTGTTACAGAACAAAACATTGGAGACCCTCTTGGGAGATTCCACATGGATAACTATCTAAGTGTCAGTGGTTAATCTCTAACGTTCGATAGTGAAATTTGTCATTTAACTTGAGGTCATCATAGAGCCTTATATAGTCATACTTTGGTAATGTTGGATGTTACTCACTTACTCTACCAAGGATGGCTAATATGACATCATTTATGTATATCAAGAATCATATAAAGGTTTTGAATGATCAATAGAGAATTCGTCAGATAGTAAGTGATTATGATCTATATTACATTCAGTTAAATTAATAATGAAATCCTTGGCTATGGTGTATTAATAAGTTGAAAAAGAGTTTTCGACTTAATTGACTTAATAGTGGGATGAAACATATGATTGATAATTGAGAATTGCACATATTCATATATCGTAATTGATCGAATCATATTGATGAAATGATTATAGTGTTATGGTAAACGAACAAATTTGATTTTGTCATATCACGTGACATTTTTCATCGCATGTATTGCCCTGACATATTGCTAAATGTCAATTTGGGACGACAAACGTGAAATTGTGAATTTGTGATAAATTAAAAGATGTGTTTTAATTTATAATAATAATTCATGTCGTTAGATATCGTGATTAAAATGAGAACTAGAAGAATGAGATTTACCAATTAATTAATTAACAAGTGTTGTATAGTTAATTAATTGAGTTGCTTGTTAATAGACCCGAATTAATTAATATGATATATTAATTAATGTTCCAAATTTAATTAATTAGATTAATTAAATATTGAATCGGGTTAAGTTTAAGAGACGAGCCAAACTTACTTGAATTTATATTAATAAGCCATTATTATTTTAGAAAAATAGAACAGAACACAATTCATATTCTTGCTAATACAAGAAAGGAGAAATCTCAATTCTCTCATTCTTGTTTCTTGTGTAAATTTTCATTGGAGGTGGGACGATTGGATAGCTGTGGATTGTAGATCGTGATTATTCGTATTCCAAGATCAACAAATGAGTTTGCAGAATTTATTAAATGTATTATTCTAAACTCAGTTTCTATCTAAATATAAAAAAGATCAGTAGTGAGAATTGAAAAATAATCTATGCAAAATAATTTATTTTCCGCTAATTAATTAAATTTCATGGTCCATGCCATTACAAAAGCAAACAAATTAGTGGTTTGGCAGGCATTTTGGTGGGGTAGGGGCGCTGTCTTTGCAATCTCCCCCATATCACCCACTAAGAAACAAGCCAAGGTATTTGTTTTGTTTTAGTCACAAGTTACTTTCTTGGATTTGTGTTTATGTTATATAATAAAACCAAAATTTGGCCAGCTCATGTTCCCATCCACTATGCCTAGTGACAAAGGAAGTCTTAATGAAAAGCTCAGGATTTTACGAATCCCATATTCCTCTGAAGCCCCCAAGGGACAACAAATCAATAAAAGACAAAAAAAAAACCTCTTTGATCTGTCAGCAAGCAACCATGGAAAAGTTCCTCAAGACAAGAAATGCTTTAATTTCATTTTACTCACTTCACAACAAAAACTTTACCCTTAAAACTTTTAATATTCAAAGTAAGAGTAATCTTGGGATTTAGTTTTCTGGGTTTCTTCAGCAATTTAGTTCTGTACTTTTGCTGGTAGGTTTTTTGATTCTCATGCTGAAGCCCTTTCGTTGATATCTTGTTTGCATTTGCGTATATGTTGAAATTCATTTTGCACCTACATTATTAGCTTTCTTGGTAAATGAAAATTTTATTTTCTTGAGAAATATAGTTAAATGTACTGTAGTTGGCTTATTATCTAGGATAGGCTCCAATGCATCTCTTTTCATTTGTTAAAAACTCTAGTACAGAATAAGAGCTCAGTGTGTAAGTTGTAAACCTTTCGGGGAAGGGAAGAACTATTTGAAGGTTAAATTTTGTATTCAAATTGTTTAATCGAAGGATGACCATTGATTGAGTCATGTCTCAGCTACGTTCAGGCGAATTTATCGATATCTGTTGTTTGATATTGAGGCGATACAGAGAAATGAAAGGGGTGTCGAATAGGATCTTGATATTTGTTTCTGTCAGTCATGTTCTAGTAATTGTTAGGAACTGATTTTGATAAAATATGAGAAAAACATCTAGATGGTGAATTTGGATTGATGAAAAAGTTGAATTAACAAAAAGCCGTAGTCGTGACCTTACATACAGAGCACACTCGTACTCTACTAACCGATACGTTAGTTGTTTCATAATCTGGAAATCCAAAATATGTAGTATAATTAGCGAAAGTTTTAACTTCTGGGATTACTGTTTTCGATAATTGATGATTTTATATTATAGCGATACTAAAATATTGATGTCCAAGTTCTATTTTAACTTGTCTATATTCAACCACTCTTTTGATACACAATGATAGATTGCACTTAGAAAATGCTTTATTTGGGATCTTGGCACGCTGTATGTAGGTCATTACTTTTATACGTTGCCTGGTGGATTTTACTGTTGGTAGAAGAGATGGTTCAAGAGGGATCTTCGTCTGTAAGTTCGTCACCTCTGCATCTGTTTTCCATGATGTCTCTTTCACCCGGTTTAGGATCACCGTATCCTTGGCTCCGGGACATGAGATCTGAGGATCGAGGCCTTTTTCTGATCCATCTTCTCATTGCCTGTGCTAATCATGTTGCTGCTGGTAATGTCGAGAATGCCAATATTGGTCTTGAATATATTTCAAATCTTGCATCACCCGATGGTGATACCATGCAGAGAATTGCATCCTATTTCACGGAAGCGCTTGCTGATCGTATGCTTAAAGGTTGGCCTGGGCTGTACAAGGCCCTTAATTCCACCAAAATAACGTCGGTGACTGAGGAAATTCTTGTTCAGAAGTTGTTCTTCGAGTTCTGTCCCTTTCTAAAGCTTGCCTATGTGATCACAAACCAGGCGATTCTTGAAGCTATGGAAGGGGAGAAGGTGGTTCACATTATTGATCTCCATTCTTTTGAGCCTGCACAGTGGATTAGTCTTCTTCAGGCATTAAGTGAACGCCGTGAAGGCCCGCCTCATATAATAATTACAGGCATCCATGAACAGAAAGAGGTATTAGAACAAATGGCTCATCGATTGAACCAGGAAGCAGAAAAATTAGACATCCCATTTCAGTTTAATCCTATAGTTAGCAGATTAGAAAATCTTGACTTTAAAAGTTTACGTGTCAAGTCGGGAGAAGCTGTTGCTATAAGTTCCGTACTTCAGTTACATTCTCTCTTAGCACTCGATGATGAGATGCTACGAACAAATTCCCCTTTGGTGAATAAGAGTCCTAACAGCGTCCACTTTCGAAGAGTCTTGCAAATGAATCCACACACTCTTGGCGACTTTCTTGATAAGTATGTGATTAATAAATGTAGTGCAAGTCCAGATTCTGAATCATCTTCACCACTATCTTCGCCCATTCCACCGAAGATGGCAAGTTTTCTAAATGCCATTTCGGGTCTTTCCCCAAAATTAATAGTGGTGACTGAGCAAGAATCAAACCACAACGGGTTTAGTTTAATGGAGAGAATCATGGAAGCATTAAACTTTTATGCAGCACTGTTTGATGGCTTGGAGTCGACTGCCCCAAGGGCACTCATAGAGCGTCAAAAGATTGAGAAGATGTTATTTGGAGAGGAAATTAAGAATATTATATCTTGTGAGGGTTTTGATAGAAAGAAGAGGCACGAGAAGCTTGACAAATGGAGTCCTCGGCTTGAGTTGGCGGGTTTTGGGAAGGTCGCTTTGAGCTACGGTGTCATGTTGCAGGCAAGGAGATTATTACAAAGTTACAATTATGATGGATACAAAATCAAAGTTGAAAATGGCTGCTTTATAATCTGCTGGCAGGATCAACCACTTTTCTCAGCTTCAGCATGGAGGTTTAGAAGGTATACTTGATCATGTTAGCATCGAAATAAGTTGATATTTGCTTTTTTATTTTGTATAAAGAATTTTAGTTTGCCGATTCCCTTCCAACTGCATAATGTTGTCAACAAAAGGATGGAAAAAACTCTCATAATTGTATTATATGTCTATTCTGCGATTTCTTTTGCCATCTTCCATTGTCCACAATGCATATGGATGCATAGAAGCTAATAGCCTTGTACGATTTAATTGCTTTACTACCAATATTGCTTCTGTTGGGAGTTTGAAGTAACCTAAGCATGATTTTACTTGTAATTGTCTGAAATCCTTTCTTCTCTGTGTTTATAATATAAACTTGACTGAAAATAAGGGAAAAAAATCATAGAAACAGTGAAGCATTCAAGTAGAAGTTATTCATAAGACAATTATAATATTCAATGATGCATTACAAACACATTATACTCAACCACAGCATCCCCTGATGTAATATTATACTGGTATGTCTTTGCCAGTGCATAGCCACGAGCAAAACGGAAAATCCCACTGCCTCCCACTACCGGCATTTCCCTGACTGCATCAAGCACCGGATTCCTCCCAAGAACACTAACCGAACTTCCATTAAACTTCCCCTCATTGAATGCATAATTCACAACCATAAGTAGACTTCCATCATGTTGAGAAGTCATAGCATACATTCCCTGAGCTCTTCCAACAAGTTTAGAGCTGGGCTCCGGCCCTTCCGTTAGAGGGTCGTCTATCATCGCAGTGCTGCCGAAAGAATTCCTTCGACCAGCAACTAGTATGGCTGTTGGATGTTTCCCACCCACAATATCATGGAAGTAGAAATGGAGATGGTAAATCTTATCATCATGTTTAGTAGCCTTTGTTTCTGGGTATTGTTCTGAAAATTTTCCATCAGTAATGGCAAGAAATGTTGAAATAAGAATGAAAAACATGGTGAAATGATCAGTGGAAGTGAGGAAGAAAGCCATTTTTTGTTAGCTTTATTGTTGGGAATGGAGAGTTGTGGGTATTAATGTCACCTCTTATTCTTTGCTTATTGGCTTTTACGTTTCTAGAAAGGAATTATTGCTTCTGCCTGTTTTTGATTTCTATAGTGGAGGAAATTTGAGATGGTGGAAATAAAGTTGGTGAAATGAGAAGCAAGCATAGACACTTGTTATTGCATTCGTAGTGT
This sequence comes from Fraxinus cuspidata, assembly GCA_903798385.1. Taxonomy (NCBI): domain Eukaryota; kingdom Viridiplantae; phylum Streptophyta; class Magnoliopsida; order Lamiales; family Oleaceae; genus Fraxinus; species Fraxinus cuspidata. The sequence continues at coordinate 20,432 of CAIGRP010022370.1, read as the reverse complement.
AAAGAAAAAGCTACGTTGACTGGTGGTGTTTATCTCATCTTAGGATGAAGAGTGTAATATATCGTGAGATGTAGAATTATTGAACCCAACAAATTTGTGTGTTCTCCTTGACACAATCTCTCCTTATTACTTAAGGCCTCAATTGTCTCCTATACAATAAATTCTCAGTAATATGGATGCATCCTATATTGCACGGATATTTCAATTTGGACAGCGTGTCTGTGTCGGAAACGTGTCGATATCTACACTTTTCGGACACTCTACCATAATTATTTTTCTTTTTTTATTAGAAATATTATATTTTTTTAACTCAAAATTATTTGCAAATAACAAATAAGTACTTATATTTAAAGATTTCAACAAGAAAAATTAATAATAAGTACTAAAATAAATTTATACTATATAATAAAGCATTTTAAATAATTTAATCAACGTGTCGACGTATCTGACACGTATTGTATTAGACACACGTGTTCGAATCGGTGCATCAAAGTAACGTACCTCAATTACATAAGAATTAATGAACAAATGAAAAAAACTATTTTATCACCTAAGTTTGACAATGAAAAATTGTAGAGTAAAAAGTTAAGCAAAAGGCAAATGAACTTTTATAGCACGGAGGAGAATCTATTAATTTTAGCATGTTTATGTTTAGATGCATGAATATGGTCATTAGTGAAAATGTGAATTCTGTAGGATCTGCCTTCAAGATCCAAAGGCAACTGTGATGATGGTCAAAATGTATGAACAAAGCTTTGCACATCCGACTTGCTTCATGTTTCTCATCATCATAAGCCATATCTAAATTTTCCATTGCTATTACTGGGAAAACTCTGCCCAAATTTGGGTACATTACAATTGATTTTTTGTTCTACACGTCTACAATAACAAGTATTTGTAAAATAATTCCAGTAAGAAGAAAAATGAGGGTGTTAAGAAACCTTTGTGCTCCAACCCGGGTCCTATATTTGATCAATATGTAAGCAAGATGTACACAAGTATAAACCAAATCGAATTTATACATACACAAACACCTTAACAATTTTTTTTCTTTTTTTTGTGCACTACAATGTTGAGACCCTGTGCGGTACTCAACTCGAGTACCCTCAGGACCGCCTTTGAGTAAACTTAATAAGTCTACAAAACTTTTAACATTGCTTGGGTTCATAAATGAGAAAGAGACGTTTTTCAGTGTGTATGATCTTTAAACCTAAGGAAGCTACCTCATGCTTAGGGATGCCCGCACGGGAGATAATATAATGATATCCCTTTTTCTCTCAAATGACCATCTGTTTCTAATTCTCTTATTGTTGCTTTGGATGAGTTTGGTACGTGACTGTGTAAAGGGGAAAATTAGCACAGTTCTTGGGCTGATCTACAAGTACGGGTCACCATTTTAATGGACTTTTGACAAGGCCCACCACAAGTCCAAAAGAGAGCTGCAATAAAAGTGAGCCCAATTTCTCAAAAGACTTCAAGTAGAGAGCCCAATATTGGTAGGGGTTGAGATCAGCAGTCGAATTTAATGTTCACTCAATTAATTATTGACACGTTATTTTTAAATTTATAAGTCATCTCAAATTTAACATGGTTAACTTCACCACTAACTTACAAATTGTTGACATGTTAATTTAAAATGATGTGTAGTGAACAACAAATTGGACAACAGATCTCAACTCTAAAATGAGCTTTGAATAATACGCTCCATTGATGCCGGAGCAAATCATGCTCGATATCTAAAATTTATTAACACGACGACCATCATACAAGGATGGAAAGGCAGAAGAAAAAGGTAAGTACAAGCAAATATTCTAGAATCATCCAAAATTTATCTCAACTTTCCCATTCTATTCGAGTTCTGGCTTGAGCGTTGAAGGGTCTGCCGGAAACCCCTTCCATGCCGTCTAACGTCTCTCTTTGAGTGCACGAGTTAGCTTGTGGAATTCAAACCAGAAGGTGGAAACTACTTTAAAAGTATGTTTGGTATATTGTAAAGAATATATTGGATAGGACTGCAGTCTGCAGATGAGAAAAACAAGTTCAAATCTTGGCACATAATGATATTTCAAAATAAAACACACTGTCATAGCAAAGCATGGTTATATTGATGCTGAAGAAACTAAAAACACTACACCACATAAAGGAAATGACTTTAGTTTCCAGATTCTCTTGGAAGACTGAACTATGTCAGATGAATACTTTCAATGTTTGCAGACATCTATAATCCAACTGAACTATGTGCCTGATGATGTTCGCGTGGCAAGTATTAAATGAAACAGATCTCCATATACCGGCATAGAAGGAAATTGCCGTCTGTAATGATTTGTAATTATTATTGCCATATTATTGTTTATTCCATTCCTTATGTAATTGACTAGACTTGGGAAGGTTAGCACTATATATGTAGTGATCTTGTATTGATGTAATGATTCACAAGCAGTAAAACAAGGTTCCTTTTTCCTCTCTCCCAAAACACCAGACTTCTCACCAGATTTCACATGGTATCAAAGCATTACTGATTCTGGGAAATAATTTTCTGCTGCAACAATGGAGAATAAAAGCTCGAAATCACCTGCAACCATGGGAGATAAAACTTCAAAATCTGAGATAACAATCAACCAATCGGATCCACTCACTTTACATCACTCCGATCATCCCGGCCTGGTTCCTGTCTCCAAACCACTCGAAGAAATCTACTATGGACAATGGAGCCGCGCAATGCGGATAGCTCTAAGCGCCAAGAACATAATTGGGTTCATCAACGGGACAGTAAAGGCACCACTCAAGACCGATGACACGTTTCCGATATGGGAGCGTTGCAACCACATGGTACTTTCTTGGATCCTTAACTCCGTACAACCAGAGATTGCCAGCATCATCATATATGCTGATTTTGCAGTTATGTGTGGAATGACCTACATGATAGATTCTCACAAGGGAACGACACCCGCATCTATCAAATATGCTAAGAAATTGCAGAACACCGACAAGGACACCAATATGTGTCAATATACTATACCAAGTTGCAAGCTCTTTGGGATGAACTAGCCTCATACCATGAACCAATTGCCTGCAATTGTGGGGGCCTCAAAAAATCCGCTGAAAGAGAAGAGAAGGAGAGAGTCATGTAATTTCTTATGGGGTTGAATGATTCATTCTCCACGATTCGTGGTTCTATACTTATGATGAATCCTCTCCCTAATACTCGAAAAGTCCATTCCCTCATCTTACAAAATGAGAGACAGACCGAAGTAGCAGCTAATCGAGAACTCATTGGACAACACAATGTCAACTGGACTGGACAGAAAACGCAAAATTGGACATCCATCCACCTCAACCATTCTTCTGACTCTCCAGAAGATCGACACTGCTCTCATTGCAATATGAATGGCCACAACATTGATTGTGGGTTCCCTCTTGGACATAAATTCCATGGCAAACAAATCAAGGCGAGAGAGACAGAAATCTACTAATTCTCTATCCGTTTCCAATGCAGAGACAGAACAAACAAAGCAACGCACTGGGAAAGATTACAACCAAATCATGGCACTCCTTCACAAAGAGACAAATAACACCAATTCTTTTATCAACACTTCAGGCACTGAATCCTCTATTGCCTATACAAATAACACGTGGATCATTGATAGTGGGGCTACCGACCACGTATCTAAGGACCCACTGATTGACAATAAAATTACATCTAAACATGCTACTGTGCAATTGCCAAACGGAGGACATGCTGAGATTAAATCTGTTGGGTCCATGAAGCTGTGCAATAATATGGTCATTGATGACGTGCTACATGTTCCAAAATTCAAAGTGAATTTACTTACGCAAGCCTTAGGTTGCAATGTGACATTCTATCCTGATCTTTGAGTTGTGCAGGATTTAACTACGAAGAAGATGATTGGACTGGGCAGGAAGAGTAATGGTCTCTATTATCTCACACTGAACCAAAGTCCACATCTATCCAATACCGTTCACCACACTTCTGAAATTTGGCATAGGCGTCTCAGACATCCATCAACTCCTTACTTCAACTATCGACAAAATACGTTCCAGAAATTTGTTTTAATTTTAATAATGTTTGCGATGGATGTCATCTAGCAAAAAAAATCTCGTTTGCCGTTTTCCACTAGTACCATTTCTAGTCAATGACAATATTTGGGGGCCTCATAAGATTTATTCTTATTCTGGAGCTTGTTATTTTTTGACAATTGTGGATGATTTTTCTTGTTATACTTGGATCCATCTCATGTGTCATAAGTCTGAAACCCAGGCCACCATTAAAAATTTCTGTGCTTGGGTCAAAACACAACACAGTCTTTCAATGAAAACCTTAAGATCTGACAATGAACAAGAATTCATCTCTTTACAAACATTCATCAATGAAAATGGCACCACCTTCCATCGATCTTGCACTTACACACCACAACAAAATGGCGTAGTTGAGCGCAAGCATCGTCATCTCTTAAATGTCGTATGAGCAATTAGTTTCCAAGTACATCTCCCTTTGAAATTTTGGGGGGAACATATCAAAACAGCCTGCTACCTCATCTATCGCTTACCCACACCACTCTTATCCAACCAAGCGCCATATGAACGATTACATAAAAGGCCACCATCTTATTCTCACATACGAGTCTATGGCTGCCTATGTTTTGTCACTAACCTACAACCCACTCATAAATTTGATGCTTGGGCGCAACGATGTGTTTTCCTTTGGTATCCACCAGGACAAAAGGGATACCTAGTCTATGATTTGGCTGAAAAAACACTCCTCACCTCTCGAGACGTCATATTTCATAAAAATATATTTCCATACTCCAACATTCCTCACCGTGACCAACATGACACACTAACCTTGCCACCACCCATAGACATCAATATAGAAGAGTCCTTAGTCCAACCTCTTGCACCAAACATCGACTTAAACCTACACAGCCACAGGATAACCCCTCCCAGCGCGAACCAGGCATCAATATAGAAGAGCCCTTAGTCCAACCTCTTGCACCAAACATCGACTTACAACCTACACAGCCACAAGATAACCCCTCTTAGCGCGAACTAGTACAGTTATCCAACACAAAACCTACTGGACGTCTAGACAGTCCCCATTGGACACCTGGACCCTTGATCGGAATAGAACCTGTACCTCGACATTCCAGCAGGGAAACCCATACACCAACTTGACTTTGAGATTACTATATCAACCATTCTCTGCCCACTCAGGAATCATCTCTTCCCGTTAAATCCAACACTCACCATCCTATTCAAGGTATTTATCACATGCTAACCCCTCTCAGCGCGAACCAGACATCAATATAGAAGAGCCCTTAGTCCAACCTCTTGCACTAAACATCGACTTACAACCTACACAGACAAGATAACCCCTCTCAGCACGAACCAGTACAGTTATCCAACACAAAACCTACTGGACGTCTAGACAGTCCTCGTCGGACACCTGGACCCTTGACCGGAATAGAACCTATACCTTGACATTCCTGCAGGGAAACTTATACACCAGCTCGACTTTGAGATTACTATATCAACCATTCTTTGCCCACTCAGGAATCATCTCTTCCCGTTAAATCCAATACTCACCATGATATTCAAGGTATTTATCACATGCTAACCTTTCTCATGGTCATCGTGCTTTCACATCTTCCATTTCTCACTTGGTCAAACCAGATATATATGAGCAGGCTTGTAAGGACCCAAAATGGGTCGAGGCAATGAAGGCTTTGATGCACTTGAATCAAACAAGACTTGGTTCATAGTTCCTCTTCCTTCGGGTCACCGCTCCATTGGATGTAAATGGGTGTTCAAAATCAAATACAATTTTAATGGCACTGTTGAAAGATACAAAACCCTCCTCGTTGGCAAATGCTTCACCCAACGAGAGGGTATTATTTACACAAAGACATTTGCCCTCATTGCCAAACTTACGACCTCTGATGCCTTCTTGCTATTGCCTCAGTCCGTGGATGGAATCTTCATCAAATGGATGTCCAAAATGCCTTTTTACATGGGGATCTTACTGAGGAAGTCTACATGCATCTTCCACCCGATTTTTCTCAACATGAGTAGTCATCATTTGTATGTCGACTTCACAAATCCTTGTATGGGTTGAACCAAGTCTCACGGTCATCGTTCTACAAATTTCTCTCTGCCATCTGCAAATTCGGCTTTCAACATTCATGAGCTGACTACTCTCTTTTCACAAAGGATTGAAGAGACTCATTTACAACTATTCTTCTATATGTTGATGCTATGATTATAACCGGAAATGATCAAAGGGCCATTCACAATGTAAAAAACTTCCTCGCATCTTGCTTCAAGTTAAAGGACCTCGGATTGTTGAAATACTTTCTTGGGGTGAAAATAGCCCGGTCTAAAATGGGAATCTCCATCAACCAACGGAAGTATACTCCTAATATCCTTAAAGAAGCTGGGCTACTCGGTGTAAAACCTACCAAATTTCCTATGGAATAATCTCTAAAGCTTACTTCTACTGATGGCGATTTACTCAATAACCCAGCACATTATCGGCGATTGGTCGGAAAATTGATTTACTTGACCATCACGAGGCCAGAAATATGCTTTTCAGTCAACACTCTTAGCCAATTCATGCAAGAGCCTAGAAGAGTTCATCTTGACGCCGCTCATCATCTACTTCGATATTTGAAAGGGTCACTAGGACAAGAACTATTCTTTCCCTTAGAAAACAATCTGAGTTTGATTGGATTTTGTGATGCAGATTGGGTCGGGGATATTACTACATGTCGATCAGTAACTGGATATTGTGTTTTCCTTGGGAAATCACTTATTTCGTGGAAAAGAGAAAAACAGACTACGGTATCTAAATCTTCAGCTAAGGCGGAATATAGGTCTATGGCCTCTATCACTTGTGAATTAACTTGGATAAGACAATTATTGCAAGCTTTGCGCATTACTCATACTCAACATGTGACTTTATTCTGTGATAACCAAGCAGCGATGTACATTGCTGCTAACCTAGTTTTCCATGAGAGAACGAAGCATAACGAGATCAATTGTCACATTGCCTGGAAACGGATTGACAGAGGGGAAATTAAAACAGCATATATATCGAGCGAAAACCAAGTTGCAGATTTGTTCACTATACCATTGGGCAAAGTTCCTTTTCACACACTTACTCGCAAGTTGGGCATTCTTGACATACATGCTCCAACTTGAGGGGGAGTATTAAAGGAAACAGACCTCCATATACCGGCATAGAAGGAAATCGCCGTCTGTAATGATTTGTAATTATTATTGCCATATTATTGTTTATTCCATTCCTTATGTAATTGACTAGAGTTAGGAAGGTTAGCACTATATATGTAGTGATATTGCATTGATGTAATGATTCACAAGCAGTAAAACACGGTTCCTTTTTCCTCTCTCCCAAAACACCAGACTTCTCACCAGATTTCACAGCAAGACTTTTTCGAATGCTTCAACCAGCAATGCAACTTTTCTCTTGCGAGCTGGAGCAAGTGTTGTGACTGCTTGTCTGAGTGCATAATCAAGCATCCATTCTTCTGAATTTTTCCTTTCGTCCATCATCTGATGCTTGAGATCAACCTTTTCGGCCTCTGGATCAGGCTCAACTGGTAGATAGTTTGGTGCTCGTGGATTGAATTGTCTAGATTCCTTATCGTTGGATCTCTTGCATCTGGCTGTTGCTTTTAGGTTTTTGCAGGTGTCAAATGCATTATCCGTTTCCACTAATGTATCCCCTGTTAAGCAGGTGTCCATTTTTTCTGCTTTGGTTACGTTTGCTACTTTTCTTTGAACCACGTGATCTCCATTTTCAGCCACATTGAGCTCGGGCATGCCTAAGCAGCTCCCTTTTTGGAGATCCATGGGAATCAATTCCCCGAAATTATCAGCTTCATTAAAATGATTCATCAAGTGGTCCTGATATTTCTCGTTTCTTGTCTGAGATTCCTCATCTGATGCTTTTATCCTAGTCGACTTCGCCTCATCAGATTGGTCTTTCACATCTACTCCATTGTCATTATCAGTGGTAGAAAGTTTTGCCTGAATAATACAGTTTTGATCTGTTTCTGGATCTTCACAAATAGGAAGAATGCCTCCGTCGAAGGCCTCCCCATCGAGTGGATATATTTTAGCAGCATCAGAATGACACTCTTCTATAGTACCAGGGTTGCCAACATTTTCCTCGTACTGCTCATTCAGATTTCTCGTGCTCACATTATCAGTACCTTCAGAACGATCCTCGTTTTCATGCATCGAAGTTCCATCTTCTAACATCATGTTGTTCTGTCTCACTTCATAAGTATTCAGGTCCGAAAACTCGATATCGTTCTTATCCTCTTTCACTGCCTCCAGTTTTCCCTTTTGATCCTGAAGAAGAAAAGAAGTAATCTCAATGTTCAAGCTGTCCAGGTATTCATACGAACCTGTCGATTCAGAGCTCCAGCTTTCTTCATCTGCCAGAATTTCATCGAAGCAACTCCTAACATTTTCATCTAGATAGAAAATAGCTTCTTCCTGAATGATGCAGCCATCAACTTCAGATAAATCAACTCCTTTCCAGTCACATTCTTTTAGGCCTTTAAGTGAATAATCATGATGATCATCATCAATATAGAAAGCAGGGTATTCCCCTGCCTCCCAATCCATATCTGAACCATCAGAATCAAGTTCATCTGATTGAACACTTTGCACGTTTTCTCTGGTGATCTCAGTCAGGCCCCTTAAGCATCCAAGTTTTGTTTTCTCTTCAGCCAAGAAAGGCATGTCTATTTTCTAGGCTACTTCAATTTCAGCAGGAAAGAATACAGCATCATCTCCGCTTTGATCAAAATTTTCACCCGAATTGCAGTCAGTACAAGGTGCTTCGTCTTCATTTTCCTCTTCCTCTGCCTTTTCATCACTTGTACTCCGATCAATCTCGGTTTTCTCATCATCACCTTCCTTCTCTCCATAGATTTCAACAAAGAAATCCCCATCCTCTTCTTGAATCAGAGGACTAATTATCGAATCATTCGATTCATCTTGACTCTGAAGTTCCCTATCGAAATTATCTTGACTCTGAAGTTCCCTACCGAAACCCAGACCATCTCCAGCAGTCTTTGATCGCCTTGGGGATAGAAGCCCCAGCTTCATGCCCCTTTGAGTCTTGATCATAAGCCTTCTTGAAAACAAGAACTTCTTCAATGGCGGCACGGGGGCATGCTTATGACAATTCAAAGACCAATAATTATACGGACAGACCTTGATTACAGAGGTCCTCTCTGTTTCGGTTCCTCCAGGATTAAGACTTACGTAATTGGGAAACTTATAATCTTTCAAAGTTGCTGAGCATGTTCTTTTAACATCTAAATTTTCACATAATACAACTGGAGAACATTTTTTGGCAGATGATCTTCCTGGTGTAAAGCTAGGAGTTTTTGTCAAAATCCTATATAACATTCTTGATGAACTCGAACTTTTTCTCCGTGAACTTGTACTCTCAGGACTAGTTTTAGGACTTCTTGAAGAACTCACCTGGGATCGCTCCTTTCTTGCCTCAGAGCTGCTGGTCGACTTCATGTAATTCGGCGTTGGCGTCAATACGTCCACGGCGCCGCCGAAGCCCGGCTGCTTCTGCGGCGTTGCAAGAGGCGGCGGCGGCGGCTTTCGGAGCTGCCGCTCTTGCCTTCCCATATTCGGCAAACGCAATTTTTCAAAATCTTGACGCTTCATTGATCCTGATTTCTTCATCTTCTTCTTCAAATCTGTTCCTCGATTCTTCCCATCCTGTTGCTGCAATTGATCACTATCAGCTTGGAATTGGGTTCCAAGCTTGTTGATCACCTTTCTTTGCACCATCTTCAAAGGAAAAACATGGAACTTGAAATTTTCAGAAGATTTCTTGGCTTAATGATAGAGACTTCCAGCACTAGAAGAAAAGCGGTTTCTTTCAGTTTATGGCACAAGACCCTGTCAAAAACAAGAGGCGGGAGTGCGTGGAAAAATGAATTGACCTCTCTTCCCGCTAAGGCTTTCTCGGCTGTCTCTTTAGAGGAAAACAATCGTGTTTGATTCCACTGAATTAAAATTTTTTTGTACTCGTATTTACGCAATAAAATATTTTATATATAAATTCTAAATTATTCTTACTTTATAATCACATATTCTTTAAAAAAATAAATATTTAAAATATCAATTTTCATCAATATATATATATATATATATATATATATATAGATTTAATGGTAGTCAAACGAGTGCTAAATTTCAAGGAATGGAGATTCCAAGGTTTGGTGTTACTTTTGGATGAATTGGCGGCTTTTTGGATACATTTTCAATTGATATGATAATAATTTTGAATAGGATAAATTTCACTAGTAATTGCAACTGGATATTAGGATAAGTAATAGAAAGTTTGAAATTTTTTAATCTCTAATTCAATCTTGTCTAATTGGGATTCCAATTTCTTAATCTCTATTTCAATCTTATCTAATTGGGATTTCCAAACATTGAATCTTGTAATAATGAATTCGAACTTTCAATTTTTGATACTCAAAGTTTCAAACTTTTCAAATGTTTGAATCGAAAATCTTTTGTGAAACAAATAGTTAGTTGACCATTAAAAAGTCAATTTTCGGGTGAAATGATTATTGTAATTAAGACTAATTTAAAACAAATTAATAAAGAAAAAAAAAGATGACAAAACAAAAGACTAAAAAAATTAAAATAAAGTTATAGAAAATAAAAATAGAAAACACACCACCACAGACTAGGGGTGGCAAACGGGTTTAGCGATTCATCGGCTCGTCAAAACTCGGCTAGTGGGCTATCGAGCCCGAGCACGAGCCGAACAGTTTGTGGCTTGCCTCAATGACCAAAACGGTCGTTGAACTTACGAAAGTGGAAGTTTTGGCCACTTTTTTTCATTCTTCTTTTTACTCTCTAAAAATTTCAAAAAAAATTCACACACTGTAGACATAAAAAAAAAATAAACAAATTAATAAAGAAAAAAAAAAGATGACAAAACAAAAGACTAAAAAAATTAAAATAAAGTTATAGAAAATAAAAATAGAAAACACACCACCATAGACTAGGGGTGGCAAATGGGTTTAGCGATTCATCGGCTCGTCAAAACTCGGCTAGTGGGCTATCGAGCCCGAGCACGAGCCGAACAGTTTGTGGCTTGCCTCAATGACCAAAATGGTCGTTGAACTTACGAAAGTGGAAGTTTTGGCCACTTTTTTTCATTCTTCTTTTTACTCTCTAAAAATTTCAAAAAAAAATTCACACACCAACAACAATTCTTATTCTCCTCGACATTCTACTATATTCTACATTCAATTTCAATTATTCAATATCAATTATCACACTACAACTTTACAGTTTTATACTTTCTTTCTATACTCTTTATTTTTTTTTACTTATTTTACTATACAAATTACACTACATATTCTATACATAATATTTTATACACCAATTCATTACCATTTACGCTCTTACAATTATCAAATATCTAAATATTTATTCGTCATTTCATCTACATTCAAGGAATCAAATTCTTATAGGGCTTGTTCGATATCGAGGCGAATCACCTAAAACGCTACAAAGTCAATCACACAATGAATTTGTCAGTCTTAACGAAGTACTCATTCTAAAAAATATTATAGATTTGGATGCTCACGAGAGTAATAATCCAATTGATTTTGATGACGTTAATGTTCTCGAAATGGAACATGAGGGACCAGTTACTACCGATGCAAGAAGGAAGCGAAACGGGAAAAAAATCGACAAAAAATTGGGAGCACTTTAAATTGGTTTCAGCGGGTACAATAGATGGATTCGCAGAGTGCAAAGTAGTATGTAAATACTGTCAAACACGATTGGCATGGCAAAAGGGCATCGATACCACTCACCTCAACCGTCACTATAATAATTGTGTGGACAAACACGGGCTTGTTGGTGGCACTCAAGCGCAATTATAATTTGGTAGTTCAACCGTCGTTTCTGCTTCTACGACACAACACGTGGATGTATTCGAAGGAGAAAGCTCAAACATGGATGATGAAGTTCGTTGTCGATGCTAAGTTGCATCTAGCAATAGCGAACAACCAACATTACGTCTCCTACGTAAAAAAAATCTTCAATCTAAGTACGTTGGGGAAAGTAGAAACATTTTTTGATCTAATACAATATAATATTTTCTTAATACAAAGAAACAATTAATTATTGATTTGCAAAAATATGGTGTTGTTATATTTTAACTTCAGAGTTAAGGGAATGAATTAATAAAAGGGGTTATATAGCTGCAACTGCACACTACATAGACTCACTTTGGTGTATGCATAAAAAAATTATTACTNAAGTAGAAACATTTTTTGATCTAATACAATATAATATTTTCTTAATACAAAGAAACAATTAATTATTGATTTGCAAAAATATGGTGTTGTTATATTTTAACTTCAGAGTTAAGGGAATGAATTAATAAAAGGGGTTATATAGCTGCAACTGCACACTACATAGACTCAGTTTGGTGTATGCATAAAAAAATTATTACTTTTAAAATATTTGAGTACCCACACGATGCCAACAATATATTTAACGTTATCATGAGATTTATTAGAGAATATCATTGCGAGAGTAAAATTCGTTCTTTTACATTTCACAACATTAGTGTTAATAAACCAATTGTTGAAAAGTTGTTTAGGGTACTGTAGCCTGATTTATATGATTATTTATTTCACTTTCCTTGTATGTGTCATATTTTTTAATTTAATTATGTAAGATGATTTGAAACATATTAAGAACGAAATTCAAAGTATTAGGGTTGCACTTATATATATAACGATTTCACCTAGTAGAAAACAAGGTTTTAAGGAATTTTGTGCTGAATTTGGAATGCCAAATGTGAAAACATTTGTTAGTGCGTAGGATACAAATGAAATTCTACTTATTTATTATTGAAAACATGCGAATGATATGAAAATTTAATAAGTGAATCTTATAACGGTAAGCATATTAGAAACATTGGTGACACTAGTTTGAATGAATCTGATTTGATGTTAGCTTTTAAAATTAAATAAATTTTGACAAGTTTTTATGAATTTACAAATATTTTATCTGGAGTGTACTATTTCATTAACTGTATGGTACTTGAACATGTTTATATCATTACGAGGACTATTGATAAATACAAAAATGACCCGAATTTTAATGAAATTATAATTTCCATGGTAAAAGTTTGAAAAATATTGAAAAAACTTACCTATTTTATTTCATTTTGCATGTATCATGGACCCCCGATACAATTTATCAGGTACTAAATATGAAATTGATCAAATTTCAAAATTTTTAACTTTTAACACGCCTATCACTTATAGAGATTTATAACAAACTTTATGCGAAATGTATCAATTATATGCATAACGAGTGGGTGCAAATATTGCACCATCTGCACCTTCTCCTTCTGCTAACCTTGAAGGAGAGGAAGCTGAAATGTGGAATTTTTGTAAAGGCATTAACATGTATAGATATAATGCAATAGGTTTTTTTAGCATGTCTATCGCATATAATCAGACATCTGGTATAAGTCCAAATTCATTGCATGTTGAATTAATTGATTACTTTAATCATTGTATGCCTAGTAATGCATCAATTAGAAGAAGTTCAGAAGAAGTAATTGAATTTTGACGAAAGTACGAACAACAATAGCTAGTGATATTTGCGATTGCAGAAAAACTACTAACACCTTCGATTAGCATTGTAAATTCGGAGTTTGCTTTTTAGTGTAGGTAAGGTGATTTTGTTCGAGATCAGGAGCCGATTGAAAAAAGATCTTTTTAGAAACGTTAATGTGCTTGAAGGATCGATAAGACGCTTATTTTCGACTGCAAGATAAATATGCTGAAATTGTGTGTCATCATGTAAATAATTTTTAATTTAATCATATTGATAAAATTTGTTATTTCATAATACTATTTTTATTTTTTATTTTTAAATTGTACACGCAACAAGTTGTTTGTGTACAGTTTTTAATTTTGTCTATTCGAAATTTAAGTAACCGATCTCAAGCTCGAATAAATGAATATGATTTTTGTTTTTCTTTTTAAATAAAACAAATTTGACGAGCTCGTAGGTCAAGCTCAGCTCGGCCCACAAGCAACGAGCCACGAGCCGTTGAACGAGCCCCGAGTTTGACTCGTGGTCAATAGGCTTGCTTGGCTCATTGCCAACCCTACCCCAGACGTTCACACTGGTCCTTGTGGTTGAGTGTTTTCAATGTTTATCTTTATTTTTTGTGTCTGTCTTTGTTTTTGTTTTTGTTTTTTTACTTTATTCTTGTTTAATTATTATTTTTTCTCTATTAATTTGTTTTAAATCAAGCTAGTAAATGTTCATTTGACTCAAAAACTGACTTTCCGAAAGTACTCTCAAGCGCAAACTTTAAAGGGCGTTGGACTAGAAAACAAAGATTTAAGTCTGGAACCCCCCGGTGCAATTTACTCTTCTAAATATAGTTAATACGATTAGTTTTTAATTAGTTTAATTTAATTATAATAATAATTTATGTAATTAATGACGTCAACATTAAGTTAAATTTGGTATTAGTTCAAATAATATGTTTTGCCGTCAAGTCTAAATCTTGATCTATTTACGAAAACGTTATAAATTTGACTTGCACATAAATAATGTAGTGAAAATTAAATATTAAATAAATAATTTTCTTCTTACTTTAATATTCTGAAGTTTTTAAAATGCAACTTCATTCTAATTAAATTAGATTAAGAGATTAATGGGTATTAGTAATGAGTTAAAATTAGAAGAGTACCTTTGTGGTGATATTTTGACCAATGGCGGAGCGGAGAAAGTAGGCCGGTCGCACTTTGTAAATGACTGGAAAATTCTCGGCCGGAAAGCGGCAGTGAGTAGTGCCGACAGGAGCATATGATGCAGCATCAAACAATATTTCATTAAAATCAGCTACGTTTTGTCTTTTAAATTGTATTAAACTCACCCGTACTTACTTGAAAGTGGAAACTCTTAGTTGTTATTATTTTTTTCGAACTAAATATGACGAAAGAATAAATTAATCCTTACCATCCAATAATACCATTGTTCCGTTGTTCATACCTCTAATGTCATTGTTCGCACCACCATAGCCACCATTGTTCCAACACCAACATTGTTCTCGCCACCACAATTGGGACTCATGCTGCCTTTGTCCACGACGCCGTTTAGACCCCTTTGTCAGAGACGATAAACATTATTATAAGCTTGGTAGAAGTATATATATTAAAAATCATTTAGATATTTTTCGTTCAAATAAAATTTAAAATAATAAATAAAGACTTCAAATGTACTAGATATTTGTCGAGAACCGGATATATTTCATGGAACTAATAAGCTAGAGTTAGCTCAACCTCTAACCAAATAAGGCCGTTGCCAAAGGCCCTCACATCTAGATAATGCTTCCAAATTTTAGGAATTTTCAGTACTTATAATTTTATCTACAAATATATCTCTGTCATATTTTTTTGTTGGTAATTAGTAATTACTAAAAATATTAATTTTAAGAAGATTCATTTATTGACAGAAATTTCATCACGAAATAAACTTATAAAAATAAATAATATCGACCGATAATTTGTGGTTGAAAATAACATTGAAAAATACTAATTTTAGGTTAATAATGGATCTTTTCATCAGTAAAATGATGACTGAAAATTTCACCGTTAAATAAAGTAATAAAATTTATGTCATTATTTATATAACAATTAACAAAATAATTAGATTAGGAATAGAATATAAGTAACTCTAAAACTATGAACATCTTAATTAGGAACGAGTATTTTAATCTCAATCAAACCTTTTGAATTGGAAATGAATCGGAACCATCGATTCCGATTCCATTTTAAAAATTTCGTGGAAGCGATTGATTCCATTTATAAAATACTCAAACTTTAATGAGTGTTACTAATTATTGAAATACTCTAACCAAAAATCCGATTATGAACTAGTTTTTTTACTTTTTTTAAAGTTTAGTCACCCACCCGCCGATCTCAACCACGCCCAGCAACCTTAATCTTAATTGATGCATCACAAGAGGAGAGTTTCTCTTGCAATAATTCAAAAAGCCGAATGTCCCGAACGCCAAAATGGGGAAACTCCAAATTCAATCCATGCCACCACACACCCCACGACGGTGCCACCAGCACGACACTACCACTGTTCACACAAGTACACAAATGAATAAACTAATATAAAAAAATGCCTTTTTTTTTTTCTTTTAAATAGCTATGGTAGAGCATAATTCAAATTGAAACAAACGAGTTCGGTTCCAAAAGCTACATTGAACGTAATGATTCCATTTACAAAATATTTGAAAGTTAATGAATAATTCTAATTTTTGAAATAATTGACTCGACCCACTCAACATCCACTCCTAATTTTAATAAATTTACATTATCCACAAAAAAATTTGTTACTTAACAAAGTAATGAAAATACAAAAAATATATTAAATACAGAAATTTTTTTAGGAATAAATAATTGTTCAATTAATGACTTGTTTGTTGATAATATTATAAATAATTTAAAAAAAATATTTTTAAGTTGCTGTAACATTAAAAAATTAAAAAATTATAAACTTTCATCATATACTGAAAGGTTTTCCATCAGTGATCAATGAGTGAGTCATTGTATGTGATGTCAGAAAACATGTAATCTGCACAAAGAAGATTGGAGATGAAAGTAAAGAACGAAAACCAGTAAAAGATGAAAAAAGAAGGTCCAAACACGAAACCGTTGTCTATTTGCCCCTTCTCGAATTGAAAATGATGCTTAAAGGGATTATGACAAATGGTTTCCGGGATTAATCAAGCATTGTAAAGGATTTAACACTTAAATACTAGTGAAAATCCTCCAAAATTTGAAGAACAGACAAAATGGAAATTTTGAATATGTAAGAAGGGTTTTTTATTTCTATTATGTGTGGATTAAAAATGTTTCCAAAAGTGATTATTATGTTCTTGCCTTTGAATATTGATCATCTATATATAGGCCTCGATATTCTTCCATGAAGTGGTACCAAAATCAGATGAAAAGCCACCAAAATTCAAACATCAACGACCATAAACAACTACATTTTATCTCTATGCGATCGCATAGGCCAAACCTATGCGACCGCATAGTTAATGCAGTCATGGGGCCTCCATCCCGGTATACGGCTATGCAACCACATGCCATGTTGAACTATGATATGGCCTCAAAAATTCATTTTCATTCCAAATCCCATTTTTATTGATTTTAAACAATATTTACATCATGTGATTATCAATTATATTATGGACGACATTGTCATCAAAGGCATCGATAATCACTGAAGATATTGTTATTAGTTATTAAGAGAATTGATTTTCACCATAATCATTACAGATTTTTCTATTTATTTATTTTTTTAAATGTGCCCAAAGAAATTTGGCCTAATATTCCCGAAGTATTTTGAGCGAGTGACTCTTGTGAAAAAGACTATACATGCTTCTAAATACGTGGGTAAATTAAAAGCTCTTGACTTTTATTATTTTTAGTCGAAAAAGAATATAAGTTTTTCTTTCATTTTTTTAACCAGTTTGAAGGTATTAATCAAGTATAATACAAAATGTGTTACATTATATGTTTCAGCTTACAATAATAAATTCATATAGTACGAGTATTCATTAACCAAAAAAATTGAATTTTCAATATCTATCTTAGTACTTTGTTTACTTGACTGTATGGATGGTAAACGAAATGCTAAAGGGTGGGCTATGAGAGATTAGACTTATGACCGACCATTGAATATGAAATATAGCGTACCTAACATCCGTGGCCAGAATTCAGTTGGCGGCTTAAGTAAGTTTAATTTTCTTTACATAAAAGAGTTTAAATATGATATCAGAGGGGAGCATGCTTGATTTTTGTTTATAAAATTGAATTTTAAGACAATTTGATAAGTTTAATTAACAAAATAAATAACTAAATATCGTGTCCAAATTCAACAATTATTTTCTCAAACAAATATTTGATGATTAATTCGACAATGAATTTTTAGGTTGCGTTTCACTGCCAATATCTTTCATAACATTTTTCAAAAATTGGTTATATGACCATGTTTTTCTCAAAATTAAGAAGAATATTTTCTTTAGGAGATGGTAGATTTTATTTTCTAGACAATTCCCAATTCCTTAAAATTCAACTTCCTCGACTCTTCTACTCACACAAAATTTCTCCCTTCTTTGCATAAAATTTTCAGTCGTGTGTGCAAATAATTTCATTTTTGTTGAAGTCTTGATGGTCGTGTTCTAATATAATTCAATTCGCCAAAGTAACATTTGAAGTGCTCAAACTCTATTAATTTTTTGTTGTATATTAAGAGACAGATGCTCGAACGAAACCTCAAGCACCTATAGTGAGAGGACAAATTTGTTTTAAGGTAACCGCGTTTACGCATGCCTCGATTTATGGTGTAGGGTGTAAACTCAGTAGCGTTGACAAACACAATGTCTTGATGGTATAATTGAAACATATGCTCATATTTTAAAATTTGAGTAAGTAATCTAACGAACTTCAAGTTGCAAATATCAAGCAATGCATATATTGCATACAAATTATATATAGATGGTCAACACAGATGGTGATGGACCCCCATATTCACTCCAATTAATTTTTGAAAATGGAGGAAATTCAATCCGATTTTTAGCTATTGATTGTCAACGATCAAGTTTCTATACAAGTTTTTATCTCTCTTTGGCATTCCGTGACAAAATCATTTATTTCGAAGTCAAAAGCGAACAATGTAACTAAAATCTACCCAAAAACTCAATTTCCAAACATTAACTCAAATCTGTCATACATGTTTTCTAAAACACTTGAAAACAACAATACCACGAGAAAAATAAGAGGAAATTGACAACTAAAATATATAATTAAGTCATCTAAAACAAAGCAAATAAAACACGAGTAACACAAAAGCATATAATAATACGTGAATCGATAACTTAGAAATAAAATATAGAATATTAATATCAACTGATAAGCGCATTTTTGTGCACCTATTAAGAGAATATTACTAAGTTTTGTGTCGTTTTAGTATTGTATTTTAGTTAACTTAGCTTAATTTTATCTTATTTTAGTTTTGGACCCGTTTCTAAGCAATTGGAAAAGAAAAAAATATCAATTAGCCAATGGATGGAGGCTTGTGGATTAATATGCATTTGAGTAAAGTTGAAGCACTATGATTGAAGTAATTTGATGTGGAGGACCAAAATGGAAAAAAGAAAGAAGAAAACAACTAAAAGGAAAATTCAAGAAATTTTTATAACTGGGCAACCACCCAGTTATGTTGGTTGGGCGGCCGCCCCAATCCTAGACTTCAATAACAGGAGCCAATTTTTAATGCCTGGACGGCCGTTCCATTTTCTACTGGGCAACATTAGGGAAAATTTCTGGTTTCTTAATTTAAATACAACTCTTATGGTAACAAACTTTGGGGCACCTTTTAAAACCCTAAGGCTGTCCAGAAGTAAGGAAGATGCATTACAACATATTTTGTGATGTCGATTCTTCAATATTCTTTATGTCTTCTTCTTCATAACATTTTAGGCTAGATTTATTTGCGCTAGGAGAATGATGGAGTATGTAATTGTATAGATGATTTCGGCTCCCGAGCACCTACATTCCTGGTCTTGTTTATACTTAAGAGCTAGTGACACTTAGTTCTTATGTGTCCTAACTTCTCATAATGATAACACATAGGAATGAACCTAGGAGCAACTTTAGATTTTAAGTTTTGAACCTTATGCTTGATAAGAGTGTAAAATATCATAATTTTCCCCTCTTATTTGATGTTCTCGTGTAATTATTTGATGTCAAAATGCACTCATTATCTTTATATTTTGATTTAGGTAGCAATTTGATAGATATGGCGAAATTTGGAAGAAATAAGTGAAGGACGAAAACAAAAGTTCATGGACCAAATTGTAAATATCCAAAAGATGACTCGGAAGACAAAATAAAGATATGAAAATTTGGAGATCAAATTGAGCTAAGGAATTAAGCATTGGAAGAAGATGAAGTGGAAAAAGAAGTCACAAAATGTAAAATGGAGTTTGAGGACCAAAACATAAAAATTCATAACTTGGTTAAGCTATGCAGTCGCATAGCGTGATCTCCATGCGGTCGCATGGATCGTTTCAGCAAATTCCAGCATCCAACTCCGAGCTTTTATGCATGCTTCTTCACTATGCGGTAGCATATATGTTTAATTTTGACGCGATTTCAGTTTTCCTTATTCGACTGAAACACCAATGGAAAAAAATACTAGGGTGCATATATTAACTACAGAGTCGTCTAGAACGAAGAGGAACGAACCGAACGCCTCAATACACAACT
>CAIGRP010022367.1:0-28811 GCA_903798385.1 Fraxinus cuspidata | reverse complement strand
TAATGCTATTTTTGCTGCTCTTTGTGAATGGAATGGATGGTGATCCACCAAAGACATCGTATCTCCATAAAATCACTCCACGCTATTAACTACCCAACTAAACTCTAACACGTGCATCGCACGTGCGTACACTAGTAGTCTATAAAAAATTATCTCGCATGACTTGTGAAGAATGCAATTGCATGGCTTAACCAAAAGCTCAAAAAGTTCACTTATAAACTAAGATACACAGTTTATGAATACAAACCCAAAAATGGTATATTTTGCAAAGGAACCATGCATATTTAAGGTGGTCAGAGAATTATTTTTCAAAAATTAAAAAACATTTTTAAAACTTCAAAAATCAAGTCATAATTAAATTTTATTAATTAAAATAGATAATCAAATATATTTTATAAATTAAATATATTAAAGTCACAATTACAATTTATGAGCACAATTATTTACCAGTCACAGTCGAAAAATGTCGCCGTCACGAATCACAAAATTCATAATTCATAACTTCTGTATCCGTCATAAATTATTAAATTAATTGAACACACGTTATTTCTCGATTACAAATCACAAATTTTATAAGTCACAATTTATTTATCGGTTAAAAATTATCAAATTAGTAGGTCATAAATTATTTCTCGATGACAAATCACAAATTTTATAAGTCATAACTTATATTTCCAGTCACAAATTATTAAATTAATTGGTTACAACTTTTTTTTTTTACCACAAATTATTAAATTAATTGATCACGACTTTACAAATGAATTATCATATTAATATGTCTTGTATTATTTTTCAATCACAAATCACAAATTTTATAAGTCACAATTTATTTCACTTTTACAAATTATCAAATTAAACGATTAAAATTTATTTTTCGATCAAAATTACCAAATTAATTGGTTAGTGAGTCGAGATTACAAATTTAGCTGTAATCTCACATTTTTTTAGATCACATATTATTTATTCACAAATTAATCAATTTATTGAACATATTCACCAAAAATCCCACCCCACACCACCGACATCAACTAAACTTTTGCCACCTCGCCACCAACACTACCACCATTGCACCACATGAACCACCACCATTTATGACCGCCGCGTAAAGCTACTACTACCACCACCATCACCACCACCGTCATTACCTAAACCACCACCATCATTTGGTAAAACACCAACAACCACTCACAAAACTCCAGCAAAGCAGCAGATTTGATCAGAAAAATACTCACACCAGATCGGATCAGAAAAACCACCAGCAAATCTCAGCAAATGCCGCTACACGTAGTTGCCTCACAGCGCAACGACACAGCACCACTGCGCATGGTGGAGTTGCTAGAGCGGTGGCGCCAGAAGAGAAGAGTGATAAAGAGAGAGAAGAGGGGAGGGAAATGATTTAGTGTTTGGGAATAAAATTGGGGTGGGTGATTACGTAGATTAATTTAATTTTATAATATTAGTATTAATATTTAAAAGATGAATTATCATCTAATTTTTGAACAAACAATTTTGAAACCTTATTTCTGAATTGAGAAGTTAAAAAGCATTAATGAGTGTAATTTCCACTTTTTCCAATTCCGTTCTTGGCTTCATCTTCTCCCTCACGGATTCCTACTGCACGAAGAATACCTGAATTTTCCCATACATTAAACATCTATTTTTAACCAAACACCATGCTTTTTAGGTTTGCAGAGGAGAATGATACCTGCAATTAAATCAATTCTATGCTCAGGTCTCCAACAATTCTTCTCAGAAAAGAGCCCAACAGAAATTCCTCCCCGATACTTGCATCAAAACCCCTTTTCTTACACACGCTTAGCAGGGTATTTAATCACACAATTTAAAAAATCATTTTTTCACAAAATCTACATCAGATGTATCTTCATGTACAATTTTAGTGCACCTACATCCAATTGTAGCCAGACTCAAGTTCAAAAAGAGGAAGATTTAACAAATTTGTTATTGAAGTTTTTGCAAATATTTTTTTGGATTTTTTAAAAATAAATATATGGCATGTGAGCTGACCCGACCTGATTACAGTGCCTAATCCACCGGTAGGGCTAGCCCAAAGCATGGGCCTAGCTTCCGAAAAGCTAGCCCGACCCATTTCTCACTACTTGTTTTTATTATTTTCTCTAGAAATGTTAATTCCAGATAAAGATGTAGATCAATTCTAATGGATCTTACGTTTAAAATGTGAAGTCATTCGACTATTCTAGACTTTAGGCAAATGTGTTGTGCAAGAACAACGAACGTTCACGAAACACAAATAAACAATATATTAAATCTTGTAATTGAAATTTCATTTTTTACACTTTGAGGATCAACAAGGATAATTTAAGGAAATGAGATGATATGAAATGAAAGACAATATTAAACTTGTAAACTTTCTATTAAATATCAACTATATAGCTTGTATCTTTTCTCTCCTACTTCAAACCATTACCTAAGAATATACATCCCACTCTTATCAATTTTTGTTTGTTTGTTACTTTGGATGGTCACACTACGGAATCTAAAATGTAAAACTGATTTGACCGATCTTAAAGCAATCATACACAAGATTCCACGCGAAGAAATCTCACGAGTTGATGCAGGTCTAATCCTTTGTCGCATGAACTTAGCTTGATTCATGTCAAATTGAGGAACACAATAAACTTACGATTTTATCGATATTCATTTTTCTTTGAACTAATTTTCTACGTAACTCAATAACATATGCAACAAGGTTGAATGGATCGATCTGAAAAGACTATGGAACTCGAAAGTCAATCCACGACCCATCGAAATCGAATATTTAAAGACACCCTAATCCACTTTTACAATCCCTAGACACACTGCAAATCTGCTACAGATCCTGACCTGATTGCCAGATCAAAATAGCTCTCACAGAATCAAGTTTGAAGAAATCCTCATTTTTCTCAATTCTCTTCGGAACAAGTCAAGAGTTCAAAAATATTCCCCCCCTTCACCTCCTCTTCTCTTCATTTTGCTTTCATTTCACCCTTGCAAAAATCCATCACAAACCCTAAGCTCTCTCTCTCTCTCTCTCTCTCACTCACATACACAGTTGAAATTTCAACCTGAATAGACGTATGTCACTATCTCATCGCTTAATCGACTTTTTTCTTTAAAGGGTCTTGGAAAAATCTTTGCTTTCATTCTAATACCAAAAAAATTCCCCTTTCTTTTGTGTTCTATTTATTTATTTATTTTTTTCTTGCGTGGGTCTGTAAGTACTGTTTTCGTGGATGATTTAAAGAGAAAACAATTCAGTCGGTTAGCTTTTACCTGCATTGACTGCAATTTATTTATTTATAAATAAGCAATGTCAGAGGACATGCTTATACATTTCTCTTCGAATTCATCCAATCAATCGGATCAATCGTCTCTGCCCACGAAAATTGCGAAACTCGAGGCCAGAATGGTGGGCAAGACGTCCTCTGCAGTTGCTGCACCAGCCCAAGTACAGACCCAGGTCCAGTCCACGTCGTGGTCCGACGCAGTCAAGTTTGGTACTCCACCCGATAACCTGCCCTCCGAGTCGCTGGTCTCGAGTGATGATTCTGACGATGACGTGAGTATTTGAAGAGTGTTTTTTTTTTCTACATCAAAGCTTATTTTGTTGGCATAATTGTGATACTTCTTAGGTCGCTGAATGTAACCTGAAAATTGGAAATTTTGAATCTTATTTTTTTGTCATGCTTATATAGTGGATGTAGGGTATTTTTGTTTTTAGGACGTGCTTTTGATGTTTATTTTGTCAAAAGTACTAAAAAACTGACCTTGGTATTAAATTGTTGGATTTTGTATATGCTAACAGTCTGTGGGGTGGTTGATAATATGAATATCTATGGTTATATTTCTTTTCACGGAATAAAGTCTCATTGTCTTAGACTTGTACTCTTATTTTAGAAGAGGAAATGAAGTGCAAAATAAAACTGCTGTATGATTATTTGGCACCCAATTCCAAGCTGCTGGAAATCATAATTTTAGCTATCAAATTCTGCGCTTCTACATAGTGGACAGAATGTGGTTCGACCATGACGGCAAGCAAGAAAAAACTAGGCTTGTTCCAAATAAATTTTCTTTTGATCATTGTACTTAATTGCTTATTACATGGAATGGCATTATATAGTGATATTTGTAAAGGTACCATAAGCACAAATTTGATTTAGCACTTGAATTCTGTCTTGGAATTCTATATTTTTAGTATACTTGTACATGGACATGAAATGTGGAATCAAATTTTAATGAGCGGCATCTATTCATGTTTGTGAATAGCAGAGGCAACACAAAATTTTGTTTGGGAGTATTTGGAAAATTTGAACTACTGCAATCTTTGTGGAATGAAACTTGGGGGTCTCCGAATTCACTTTGAATGGGATTTCAATGCCATGATTACTTTGTTGGCTTGAACTGGACATATTGAGCATTACATGGTCTCAACCAAAATATTTTGGATAATTGAATGACATATAACTACAAACATTTACATTGGCTCGCACAACGTTGAGAAGCTGGTGGTGAAATCTTAGATGTGCAGTTATTCTTGAAGTGAACTCAACCTTACTTACCCCAAGTGTTAATACTGGTTGCTTTTCATGTTTCATGTTTCAATTTTCAAATTTGTTTTTAAATAAACCTTTTTTTTTGGGTTGGGGGTGGGGGTGCATGTATCAGGGTAGGGGGCTATGAGAGACAGCACCCCCTGTACCGTTGACTCCTCTCAAATGCATCGAAAGTGTATTTACCTCAGTAAGCATTGGACAGCTTAGGAAGAATACAATGAAATGGATCGATATCTAGGTTGGACTTATAAGCGGTTTTCCTTTTCTCCCTTTCTTCTACTTAAGGAAGAACACTTGATAATTTGTTACGTCTTTTAGAACCACGATTGATTATCAGAACATGATTCGAAAATGTGGTTCACACAATAATACATTAAGAACATTTCTAGATACTCTAAATGCCTTATGTAAGGAAATGCAAATTGAAAAAGCGGAGAGAAATATAGCTAGCTTTTATTGGTAGATGAAGGAATAGAAAAGCTAAAGATAGTTAAGTTATCCAAATGTCTATGTGCATCTTTTATTTTCGAATACCATTGTAGTGTATCTTATATTTTTTAACACTGTTGCCACTAGAAGAGAATTTAGTTGTGCTTCCACATATATTAGTGGATTGTATCTCCAATACCGGCAACTACCCTCACAATTGTGGACCTATTAGTCTCGTACATGTATCAAATGTTTAAGATAAAGCCATTTGTGTTTCTGCACCAAAATGGACTACTTGACTCCCCCTCGATCAGTTACTAGTTATTAGTAGTACCATTTAGGGCTTTTCATTGTTACATTACATTTTTGCATACCCACTTTCATCTATTATTATGTTTCTGTGTTAGTTGAGTTTTTTCACAATCCAGGGACCAGTTACTAGTTATCAGTCATTTAACGGCATTTCATTGTTATAATATCTTTTTGCACATTCTCCCTCCACTTTTGTTGGTGCTATTTTACATCATCTCATATTTCTTAAGTTTACTCTTTTTTTTTCCACTCCCAACTGCATTTTCTTTGTTATAATAACTTTTGCACATGATGGAATACTGTCCTATGGTTCCCTTCTCCCTCCACTTTTGTTCGTGCTATTTTACATCATCTCATATTTCTTAGTTAACTGATTTTTCCACTCCTAACTGCATTGTTGGTGCTTTTGGGATATTCCATTTAGAATCTATGTTGACTACCTTTGCTATCCGAAAAATGTAATAGATGCGTTCAATAGACTTACTCTATTACGGCTATTTTTACATATCTGTACTCATATGCCAGAATGGAAGGGAGTTTCTCATACAAGCAACCACCCAGAAGCGCCGTAAAGTTGAAGACTCTGCTTTATTTGAACATGTTGAGGTAAGAATGGAGATTTATAATTGGTTGGCTTTTTGCGGTTGTTGAATCTCATCTTATGTCATAGTCTACCTAAAATTAAATAAGCCATTCCTCCATATTTTTGTTCCTTATAATCTCAAGTTTGGTGTATCTCTGTATGCCTTCTTAAGGTAGTTTCAGCATTCTTCTTAGATTTTATCTCTATAGCACGAACACTTCAATTGAGGTAGCATGTTCGTATCCGATACGTATCGAACCTTTGTTAGATACTGACACTTATCAAATACTTTTTCATAGTCATTTTTCTTTCTTTATTAGAAATATTATATATTTTTAACTCAAAATTATTACTAAATAACAAATAGATACTCATATTTGAAAGATTTCAACAAGAATAATCAATAACTATTATAAAATTGAATTTATACTATATAAATAATTTAATCAAAGTGTCGACCGCGTGTCTTGTCGGTACTTTTTTGAAAAATCACGCCAACGTGTGTATTGTCGGACACACGCATCTGTGTCGGTGCATTATGATTTTACTATTTGGGAAACAATGTGTATAGTAATGCTTCACGAAATTTACACCAGGCTGCTGCTGATGCAAGACAAGTTATTAAAGAATTAGACTCCAACGAGGTGTGCCCGGATGTAAATAAAAAAAGACGAGGTCGTGGTAGGGGAAGTTCTGCTTCAGGTAAGGGGCATGGTTCCCGAGTTTGTGATCAGACGGCAGTTTCTCTATCCAACGGTCAAATTGAAATCTCACAGAAGGTCTGCTTATTATATCATGACATTTTTTAACTTCTGAATGCTATCCTGCTGTGTAGTTTGACTCCAAGAATATGTTTGTGTAACTAATGGATTTTAGTATACCTTTGTTATGCTTCTTTTTGGTGATCAATACAGTCATAAGTGAATGTGCTGACGGCCTTGTTCATTTGTTTCCTTATTTTTCTTATTTGCTTATTCTGTCATCTGTTTGTATTTAGGGTATCTTTTTGTTATTTCTCATTAAATAGGGTTTGGATTTTAATTTCATCAATATAGGCTTTTAGGGTTTCGATAAAAAAGACAGCAATTCTTATTTTCAGTTGATTGAACAATGTTTCTTTGAGATTTATCTCAATTCCATATCAAATTCTCTGCACTCTCAGAATCAACAAGTGTTTGAGTGCGTTCATTCATTAATTTATCTTCTTCAGCTAAATCGGTATGTCGAAAAAGGACAGAACAGAGCTGGCAATTGTTTTACTTCCATTTCCTCTGACAATCTTTTTACTTAATCTATTGATGCAAGATATTTTGAAGTTTCTCCCTTTTCATATATTTTCCTGTTTTACTGGTAGACGAAAACATTGTCCTCCTGATTTGTTAGATGCATCATGATTGTTATATCCTGCTCTCGCTGTCACTTTATCTTGTTATTTTGGATCTCAGTTATAAGATCGCCTTGTGTTTTATGTATCACTGAGTAAAAATCATCTCGACAACTTCTGTGACCTTTGTGTATTAAGAAAAAACAACTATTAACAAATTCCCATTAATATCTATGTTGTAGATTTGGTTTTGAATTTTCTCATTTTCCAGGATAATTTGTTGTCCTGCAACTTGATGATTTCATTTTCCACTTTAGACTTCAAGGTGCTTCAAGTATGAGAGCATAATGGTGCTGATTAAGCCAAATCATTTGGTTATGAGAACAAAAAGTCTACGCCTTGGATGCGTTTTTATTTTATTTTATATATTTATGCTACCTGATTGTTGAACGCATCCATTTAATGTGCAGATTTGGTTGCAACTATACAGTATGAGCTAAATTATTATGAAGACAGTTAACTTACGTATTCTTTTGCTCCTACCTGATCTGACAGATGCAGGAGTGTTTTTCCAATGAGCATCTTGGGCTTGATGGGCATACCTCCTCAGAGGTATTCATTTGTTGTGACATCCTTGTTACTTTTGTTTCTTTTCCTTGCTTATAGAGTCCTTTCCTTTTTGAACTTTCATTGATATTAGGAAGAGATAATAGAGCTAATTTAAACTATTTCCCCAACTGCTTGTCTATGGTATCAATGAAATTAGGAGGTCGCTTCTTTACGTGCAAAAGTGGCAGCTTTGGAGGAGGAACTAACAAAGTCACGTGAAGAGAATTCTGATTGTCAAAATCAATATCAACAATTAGAAAAGGTGTATATGTAATTTGAATTCAAAAGCAGTTTGGATATGAGTGATCAGTTCTTATTTCAATGCAAAATTGCATTATCATATTTATTCTATTTGGAACAGGAACTGAAGGATCTTAAAGAATATGAACAGCAGATCAAGCCAAAGGTTTTTTTCTTTTTTTCTTTTTTTTCCAGTCTGCTTTTATCGTCTTTTGAGCAGTTAGTCTTTACTTTTCTAGTAAGAAGCATTACTTTAAATTCGGCCAAAGTTTGTTTGGCTGGTCGGGGGTGGAAGAAAATTTCAATTTGTGTAGGTAGAGAAGCAACTAATTGTTGTTTGAAATTATGAATAATTCTTAAGTTTATATTGGGGCATGAAGATATTCCTAACCTCTTTAGTTTCTTGGTGTTATGCGAAGTTATGTAAATAGAGCATAAAATATAGTTAGTACATGTTACTGTGTTCTACTATCTAAATGGTTTTAGGTTGATAAGATATAAATCTAGTGGCCTGTTTCATGATGGGCTTAGAACTGGGTAGCCTTTCTTGGTAAAAGATTGCTGACCCTGTGAGTTGAAAGCTTTGTTTTATTGTGCATCTCTGTTGCCAATATCTGAGTTTAAAATATTTCATATACAACTATGAGGCTTATAAAAATTGGATGTAGCTGATTGGGGATTCAATCAAAAAATCGCATAGTTGGATAGTCATTCTTTCCGACGTTTCATGTGTGGTGCAATTTTCGTGTCAAGTAAAGAAAACAACTCAATTGATGATGTGTATATGTTGGTTCACTACTGCCAGCAATTAGTTATTTGTGTGTTTTATTGTTGCAGAGAATGAAAATAATATCTGATCTATTGATATCCATTTCGAAAGCCGAGAGACAAGAAGCAAGGATGAAAGTACGCCAAGATTCCTTGAGACTTGGTAATGTGGGAGTAGTCAGGTACTTCAAAATTTTATGTTTTCACTTTTCTATTTATAGTAGTTAGCTGTCCTTATTATCTTATGTGGACAGAAAAAGAAGAATGTGTGTGAAAACAGAAAAGCTTAGAGCGTGCCTCCACTTTGGTCCATGGAAATATGTGTACCATGTGGCTGTGTGAAAAAAAGCTATGAACCATTTTACTGGTGCATAGTGAAGAAGGCAACATTTGTTTTTTCGAAGTTAATGAATCTATGTGAATTTTATTTACCTTTGAGTCAAGCATTTTGTTATTTTCATTGATTGTGTAATTGGAAGTTGGACATTACCGTGCAAAATATGCATTAACGTTCTCCTTTTCAATGCATACATCCTTTATTTGTTGAATAATGGCTTAACTTTTTTATGAGAGAGTGTAATTTACCTTGCAAAATGCTATAAATGATGGGTGATACGTCATTTGTTTACATGTACTTTAGTATGACTTCAGATTGGCATGATTCTCATTGAGTAGCTCCATGGTGAATATAAAAATCTACAAATAGCAGTAAGGATATTTTTTGGAGTCAAAACACTTTTTAACAGCACATAAGCATGATCTTATGAGGTGGTTGTCTGACTTCAGAGAATATTTTACAGTTATGGAACTCATCTAAGTAAATTGAAATGCTTCACATTTTATGCTTCTTTCATTTTGGAACCCTTTTTCTTAACACTAGCCACGTTTGACAAATTAGATCAGTTATATATGGTTTCCCTTGGTGGCTGGATACTGTGATTGGTAAAATTACCTAACCGATGCCTACCATAACCAAGTGTGCTGATTGATCACCCAGAAATTTGAGTACCCCCAGTGTAAAATGTAAATAGGGTACAACTAAGTGCTTTAAGCCAATTGATTGTAGTCTTTACCCTGGAAGGAATCAATATAACAAAAAAAAAAGGAGAGAAATATTGAGATGCTGAATGGTTAATTGTGCCACATTGTATCTTAGAGAGATCTGAAGACTTAAAACGCGAGCGTTATTGCTAAAGCTAAGAAAGAATCAAAACTAGTATGATATAGTGTGATATGTGCACTGTTAATTATTTTTACTCATCCGATATGCAAAGGCATGAGGCTTGCTCTTTCTTTTGCTTCTTTTCCACTTTCATATTGCCCTTAATGCTTTCCAACTTATTTTTCTGGTTATGCTTCATGAAATGTTTGGAGGTCATTTGTAGTGCATTTGGTTGCTCTCTTGTCCTCCAGCCTGCACAAGAAATTGGGATCCATAGGAATTGTTGGTTTTTCGCAAGTGAAACTTCCATTCTCAAATTTTTTGTTCTTTTTTACAGTTTCTCACGCTTTCTGGTGGTACATAATGTTTTTAAGAAAAAATATTTAAGTTCTTGGCTGGAAGTTGTTAAACTATGCAATTATTTAGTTTACTTTCAGTTGACAAGGGAGCTGAACTCTGAAGTAATTATCTTACAGACCTTCAGTGCAAAGTTTTCCTTTTGATATCTTCACTTTTTCCTCATCTCATCTACGTAATTATCTCCCATTGTTTTTTGACATTCAATATCAAATTTCAATATGTTCTTTTATTGCTATGTGTCATCCATTTATCTCCTATTGCTTCCACCTCTTTCTTCTTCTATCAACTGGACAGGGCTGGGACAGTCATCTCTGAGGCATGGGAGGATGGACAAGCATTTAAGGAACTCAATACTCACCTTGTATGGTCCTTCCTGTTTTATGGCAAATTAATATCTATACTCTTGTGTTTGTTTATATATCTAGAATGCAATATTTTGTGGTCAATGAACTTTTCACCAGTTATATGCATGATCTTGCAAGGAGATATGTTTTTTCACTGTGGATCCTGTTGCCAAAATAGGCCAATAGATAATATCTTGGATGCACAGATAAACACTATCTGTGCAAAATATTTCTCGATGAACTAAATTTACTGGCGTGGAAAAACGTGATCGAGCTGCCAAGTTTCACTTCCTCTTCAGAAGCTTGCCAGCTTATATCCTAAAATATGATAATAAAGGCTGCTTGTTCGCAGCTGACACTTCTCTATAATTTCACTCACTTTTGATATGTCTTTCTTTAACACTGTTTTGACTAACAAAAGAATTAGTTTGCATTCTTTAATGGGAGATAAAAGAACTGAACCAGAATTTATAATTCACTGTTTCTAAGTTAGTGAAGAATTCATTTGCGTTCACAATAATCATTTAGTTCACAAGTGTTTAAAATCATACTGGGAAGCAAGGAAATTGGGCACCTAATTCCTGAAACTCAAAACATAAATAAAAATCTTAATTTGACAGAATAAAAAATCTTAATTTATATTTAGTTGTGAGATTAAAATATCTAATGATTAAGTTTTATGGTAGGTATCAAGTACAGTTTTCACTTTATCTTTGGTCTGTTGTAGTTTGCAGCATAGACTGAATAATGCACTTACTATTACTATGATATGTATATTGTAATATGATCAAGCTGACTGATTTATCTAGTTTATTCCCGATCTTTGATTGTGTGCTTAAATACAATTGTGGATGTAATATAACTCAAACTAATATCCTACTCACTAAGTATTCTCGTTTCATGTTACTTTGACATCTACCTTCACAAATCAAACTAGTAATTATGTTTACAAGGTTTCCATCAATTGAACTTTTCTTATCGCAGAGAAACTTGTTGGAGAACAAGGAAGCTGTTGAAAGGCAGCGAAAATTACTGAAGAAACGTCAATCAGGTAGAGTTCTTCTTTAGTAATAATGATGGTGCTAATTAAGGAATGAACACGTGTCTCTACATGGATTCATAGCCACTATAAAATTGGGTCGGGATACTTGATATCATTAAGATTGTAGACTTGTAGTTATTGGTGAACACATTTTGTTTGAACAAGGAATTGCTTTTGGATTTATCTCGAGGTTATTTATTTTGTCTCTACAATGGAATTTTTTTTCCAAAGGACCCAGCTTCCTCTGTAGCTTTACGAACCTCCTCTTTTTTTTGGCTTTCTTGCAATGGTGCCTTCACCAAGTCAGGCCCTATGTGAAACCACTTGCAACTGAAGGGAACACTTCCTTTGGATTTTGTTTGGCTCTGTCAAAGTACACCTAGGGAGTGAGCATAATGGGAATTATCAAGTTTTTTCATGTTTTAGTAATAATATAATTAAATGTTCATTGCAGACAAAGGTGATGGAAGTGACACAGAGACTGTTCATGATGATGTTCTCTTTTTGGATGAAGTATACAAATCTCGTCTAGGCAGCATCAAGCGTGTGAGTTTTCTTCAACTATGATCGACTCTTGTTACATTTTTACTATGCAATACTATTGTAATTGAGTTTCTTTCAGGAGGAAGAAATAGTAATGCGTGACAGAGATCGATATGAATTGGAGAAAGGAAGGCTTATACGTGAAATGAAACGCATTCGAGATGAGGATGGTTCCCGCTTTAACAATTTTCAGATTTTAAACCATCGATATGCTCTTCTAAACCTTCTTGGAAAAGGAGGATTCAGTGAGGTTTATAAGGTCAGGACTCTGCAAGTTATGTTTTGGACTAATGCTTTGAACATTTTTTATGGAATGGGAAGTGCCAAAAAAGGATCCACAGATCATAGTACATTCTAGACCTTTCTTCTTTCTGTATCAGAAACACAAGGTCAAACGTTCTTGTATTGATTCCTAATTTGCGTTTCTGGCAGGCTTTTGACTTGGTGGAGCATAGATATGTTGCATGTAAGCTTCATGGCTTACATGCTCAGTGGAGCGAAGATAAGAAGCAAAGTTACATACGACACGCAATTAGGGAGTACAACATTCACAAAACATTAGTGCACCCGCACATTGTTCGCCTTTGGGATATTTTTGAGATTGATCCAAATACATTTTGTACCGTATTAGAGTATTGCAGTGGTATGAGCACTCTGCTCAGTTATATCATCAATTTGATTTTTTCTCCAGAAGAGAGAAAAGTTCACAGTCCTTCAATAGAATCACCTTTCGAGACTCACCAATATTATTCTTTCCATCAGGCAAGGATCTTGATGGAGTTCTTAAAGCAACACCTCTATTGCCAGAGAGAGAAGCAAGGATCATCATTGTCCAGATTTTTCAAGGCCTTGTTTACCTGAACAAAAGATCACAGAAGATAATCCATTACGATTTGAAGCCTGGAAATGTTTTATTTGATGAGCTTGGCTTCGCTAAAATAACTGATTTTGGCCTTAGCAAGATAGTGGAGGATGATGTGGGATCCCAGGGAATGGAGCTTACGTCTCAAGGTGCTGGAACTTATTGGTAAGTTATGAATTATTTATTACATGTTTGGCATGGAGGATTGAATAGTACTGGATAGTATGAAGGAAAGAAAATAAGATCTTGTTCATCGTGTTGTCCAGTCCTATTTATATTGCCTACCAAACATGAACTTATGTGTTTAGTATTGGACTTCGTTTTTGTGAAAGTATAGTAGATGTCAGCATTGGAGTGTCTTGCTTTGTCACGTGGCTTCCATGCAGTTGTTCTTATTCTGCATTTCCTTCTCCAATTTCAGGCATTTTTTGAGCTAATGCATTGAACTATTTGTTTCTTTTTATAACCTATAATGATTAAAGGGATTTTCTGTATTATATGTGCAATACGGCTCTATGATTATACCCTGGGAAGCAATGCCCCTTTACTTTTTGGGTTATGTAATCCATTTTCCTGTTTGTATGTCCAAAACTTTCTCTCGTGGTTGCTATATCGATGGTAGTCTCATTTTCTGAGATTAATTCTTGAAAGAAAAGAGAAGGGTATCTCATTATCTGAGGTCAAAGTTAAAATTGGAAATTTTATTTAAAGTATAATTAACCCCTGCATTTGAATCCTAGTTACTAGCAGGAAAGGAAAAGGAGAAAAAGAATTCATTTATATTGGCCCTTAGACACTTGTACTTTAGTTCTGTTCTAATCAAAAACAGAAGAATTCTCCTGATGTCTTTCTGATGACTGTTCTTTACATGAGAATTTAAATAAGTCTAAATATTAAAATTTATTTTGTCTTGTTCATTGGAATTGTAACGTTGCATTCTGGACTTTGTATTAGAATGCTGCTGCTTTTCTACATATTCTTCTGGTCATCAAAGTTTTTGCCATCATCTCAGGTATCTGCCTCCAGAATGCTTTGAGCTAAACAAGACACCTCTCATATCCTCAAAGGTTGGTTACACTGTACTTTTCATATGTGGGAGCATGCTAGACTAAGCTTAGAAAAAGTGAAAGTTACTTTTTGTTGCCAAACATGTTTGCATATGTTTTCTTTTTTCTGTTTTCTGTAAATAGAGTTAAAACATATTATGACAGTAACTCTTAGCTTATTGTCAAATTAAGTAACTTATTTCCAACGTTGCCCATTAAAAAACTTATATATCTCAAAACTTACTTATTTGCTTATAAGTAAACTTTTCAAGCTTAGCTGAACACGCTTAATTATGGGCAAGCTACAAGGAATAAATGGCCTAACACTGTAAAACCTGTGCTAATTTTTCCTTGCTTTAGACAAACATATGGTTTGTCATGGTGTAGGCTCGTTTACGGTGGCATAATACTTGTCAAAGCTTTTAAATGTTCTGGCACCACTTGGCCTAATTATTAACCCTATTTGAATGTCTCTGGAAACAGGTTGATGTTTGGTCGGTTGGTATTCTATTTTACCAAATGCTATTTGGCAGACGCCCTTTTGGACATGACCAGACGCAAGAGAAAATTTTACGTGAAGACACCATTATCAAGGCTCGGAAGGTAGACTTCCCTTCAAGGCCATCAGTATCAAATGAGGCAAAGGTACACAATATACTCTTTTCTTTAGGTTAAAAACACCAGTGTCAGTGAACTTTTATCGAGTTGTTATTAGTAATTAAACTTTAATTCGTTCCAAGTTAGTAACTGAACTTAAACTTTGTTACAGGCTGTTCATTGAAGTTTGTTAATCTTTTCTTCTTCTTACTTCTTCAGATTCTTGTCTTTCACATTTACACATTCAATATGTTCTAGAAACACTTTTTTGTGTTTCTCCTTTTTCTTTTTTTCTTTTTGCTACCCTCCCTTTGACAATGTGAGTCCCAAATCGGATATCGACTCCTATGGGATGTTTTATTTTTTTTGAAGTTCTATTATTGGCTATTATGCCATGGTTTTGCTCATTGTAAAGCATTGTTTGCTTAGTTTTATTTTCTTTCTCAGTTTGAAGATTAACTCTTCCTCTACATTTGTAAAAATGCAGTTCTTCAGTGTTCTAAACGAATAGCTTATCTTCGTATTTATATTTTCTGCAGGATTTTATCCGTCGTTGTCTGACATATAGCCAAGCCGAGAGACCAGATGTTTTAACTGTTGCTCAAGATCCATACCTAAGTTATACAAAGAAATGATGAAAAATACTTCTCCTTTGTGGTGTGAAAGAGTTTGAGGAGACAAATCACAAAATCCAAAGGGAATTTTGAATAGTTGTAAAGCCTTTGTAACTTTTTGCTTGATAGATGGGGTATCCCACCCCCCCTCCTCACCAAATCCTTTTCATTTGTGTTCATCAATCAAGCATATATTTTGCATTGAAGAACCCATGGAAGTAAATGAAATGAGTCAAACGACATCTGGATTTGTTTATAAGTATTTCACTGTTTTGGAGCTGATGATGTATGGTTAAGAAGCGTACACTTGAGAAATGAAAATTGTACACATCGCAACAACAATTAATTAAAAATTTGGAGTTGGGACATTATTCTTTGGTCCGATCCTGCTCACTCCAAGTATATTGGTTTCAGAGCTTGGAATGTATTATCAACCACTTATTCTTATCTATTTATAAAATCTACAAATATCATCCACTTATCAATCACTCATTCATATCTATTTATAATTTAAATAGTTTGTAAATACTTTTCAATCAATCTTATGCCCTTTGAGTTCCATTTTGGAATAATGATTTTTTTTTTTTTTGAGAATGTGTGGTTAAAAATTAAGAAAATGTTTTCAATTTACGTGTAAAATTATTTTATTGGAAATATATGTATTTGAAAATGAATTTTTGGAATAAGGGGTTCAAAAAAGGTAATTTAGCAATACCGCTATAAGCTCTTGTCTGACAACTATTATTTTGGAAGTTTTTAATTCTCATGTTCATTTTTAACTACACATTTACATAGTAAAATATTTTATACATAAACATAAATTTTACCTACTTTTTAATCACACATTTTTCAGAAAAATCACTTCAAAATTCCATTTTCTCAAAATAATAGCCATCAAACATGGCAAATGCAGATTGCTCTATTCTTCAAGCACTCAGCAACTGCTTACAACCACCCGGTCACGTGCCTTGTGCGTATTTTGTCAACCAAACAGTGGATAAAATCAACTAGTCAGCGAGCTGGAATCTATACATGCCTTGATGCCAAAATCCAACCTACATACAACGCTTGCATTCGATGCTCGTGATTTCTTGCAACCAATGCTCGAAGCACTCGTGCACAACCACTGAACATTTGCCCACAACCGAAGTTTGCCTGCCTTTTTCTGCCATTAGGCAATTTACGCTGAACTTGTCGAGAACTATTGTATACGCTGACACATGCTACGGAGAAATTCCATCGTGTAGTGCTAATCTTGTACCAAAAGACTTGTGTCCCTATGAAATGCATGCATTTCGCATATCCATACAAACTCGACACGGAATATGAACAAATATGCCAATCACACGTGCATTAAGTCAAGTCAAGTCAAATCAATGTAGTGAACTACCCAACCTATTTGTTTAAAGCTTTGCTAGGAAGCTTCTACTTCTTGAAGCTTTGTTTTCCTTGAGAATTTCGAAACATGACAATGGACTTGCAAATAAAGTATACGAAAAAGATTTTCTTTGATAGCAATCATAGACTCATAGGGGAGTTCTTAAGGATCTTGTCATAGATGGAGACTTAAACCTGCGTGGGGTAGGGACAAAAGTTTGTGAATCCATCATGCGCGGGTTCGATCCCAGTCATTCACCCATCAATAAATGGACCAATTGTTTTGAAAACACAAGACATCTTTATTATTCCAAGATCTATTTTTCTTTTTTATTTTCAATACCACATTTTTCAAAATACATTTTTTTCTATCTTCTTTTCAACCACACATTTTCAATAAAATAATATTATACACAGTCCAAAAACTGTTCTTTCATTTTTAATCACATTCTCCATCAATCTATTATTTCAAAATGTATTCTACACAAAAATGAGGCTCAAACGGGCCCCTTGTTGATTCCCATTATATTCAAAATATATATTTTCTCTTTTT
The DNA here is from genome assembly GCA_903798385.1 of Fraxinus cuspidata. NCBI lineage: Eukaryota > Viridiplantae > Streptophyta > Magnoliopsida > Lamiales > Oleaceae > Fraxinus > Fraxinus cuspidata. The sequence goes on along the minus strand of CAIGRP010022367.1, from coordinate 11,475 downwards.
TTTTTCAATCACACATTTTTCAATAGAATAATATTACACACAATTCAAAATAATTTCCTTCATTTTTAACCACATTCTCCATCAATCTACAATTCCAAAATGCATTCTACACAAAAATGATACTCAAACATGCCCCTAGAAAGAAATTTTCCTCGAGTCATCTCGAGGCTTTCAAATGCATCCAAGCATCATCGCAATATCAAGTATCAACACGTTAACTTACAAAGCCACTGTCTAAGCTTCATTTTGGTGAAAAATGAGTTTTGTAATAATGATTTTTTCAAGGATGTATGGTTCAAAAGTATGAAAAAGTTTTGAATTTACGTATAAAATTATTTTATTGGGAGAGTGGTTGAAAATGAAATCGAAAAAAATTGTTTTTTTAAGGAAATGAATTTGAAACAAGGACAAAATGAGCACAACTCAGTGCACATCCGCAACAGGGCATCGGCACCTTCCGAGCCCATCAAAACAAACAAGGGCTAACAGTAGCTTTGCAAAAATTCGTGGGAATATTAACCTAATTTCTAAATATCTCCAAGAGAACCACGAGACGACGTCGTTCTCGCAGACTGGGTTACAGTTGAAAGTTGAAACCTTTGCTCCTCCGTCCGCCTCCCGCCGCCTCTTTCGGCTTCTCGTATTCGAGTGATTCAAATATCCATCAAATTTCTCCGCAATCATAACTCAGCAATGCATCTCCTGACTCCAAAACCTCAACTCAATTTTCTCATATGGTCAATCAAACGGTATTCTCCTGCATTCTCTCTGTCTCATCTGCACACCCAACCCGTCTATCCCTCCACAAATGATGCCGTAGAGCAAGTCTTCCGCATAATTACCACCTCATCCACACCACAATCCCTTAGAAACTCCCTTAAAACCTTCCGAATCCCGCTCTCAAACGACTTAGCTGATAAAGTCCTAAAAAGGGTCCGTTTTTCCCACTCCAACCCACAACAAGCATTGGAATTTTTCAAATTTGTTTCTAGAAAAAAAGGGTTTTTTCATACTCCATTCTCTTTGGACACAATGCTATACGTTCTTGGTAGAAGCCGTAAATTCAATGAAATATGGGACCTTTTGTTGGAAACTAAGAGGAAGGACCAGTCTCTAATAACACCGAGAACTGTTCAAGTTGTTTTGGGTAGAATGGCTAAAGTTTGTTCGGTCAGGCAGACGGTTGAGTCGTTTAGATGGTTTAGAAAGCTCATTTTTAAGTTTGATGCTAGTTGTTATAATGCATTGCTAAGGACATTGTGCCAAGAAAAGAGCATGAGTGATGCTAGGAATGTGTATCACAGTTTGAAGCATGAGTTTAGGCCTGATTTACAGACTTTTAATATCCTGTTGTCAGGATGGAAGTCGCCTGAGGAAGCTGAAGCATTTTTTGCGGAAATGAAGGACATGGGGGTTGAGCCGGATATTGTGTCCTATAATTGCTTAGTAGATGTGTATTGTAAGGGAAGACAGATTGAGAATGCTGTTAAGGTAATGAACAAAATGAGGGAGGAAGGGATTGATTTAGATGTGATAACATATACTAGTTTGATTGGGGGGTTGGGATTGGTGGGTCAACCAGATAAGGCAGCAGAGGTTTTAAAGGAGATGAAGGAATATGGGTGCTATCCGGATGTCCCAGCATATAATGCTGTTATTCGAAACTTTTGCATTGCTAAGAGATTAGGAGATGCATATAAGTTGATGGATGAAATGGTGGGAAAGGGATTGAGCCCGACTGCTACAACTTATAACGTGTTCTTTAGGTCTTTTTATTGGGCAAATGATTTGAGGAGCTCCTGGAGCTTATATATGAGGATGAGGGAAACAGGGTGCTTGCCTAATACACAATCATGCATGTTTTTAATTCGTTTGATGAAGAGGCAGGAGAAGGTGGAGATGGCGCTCGAGTTATGGAATGATATGGTTGATAAGGGTTTTGGGTCGTACATTTTGGTTTCTGATGTTTTACTTGATTTGCTCTGTGATTTGGGAAAGTTGGAGGAGGCTGAGAGGTGTTTCTTGCAGATGGTGGACAAGGGCCAGAAACCCAGTAATGTTTCCTTCAAGAGGATCAAGGTGCTTATGGAATTGGCTAACAGGCATGAGGACCTTCAGATTTTGTTTGAGAAGATGTCTGCTTTTGGTTCATCAATCCAGCAAAGAAGAAGTGAAGTGGATGAATTAGAAAGACCTATTGCAGATTTTATTTCCAGCTAAAGCAGATTTTTATGATTGAGGTCCGAGGAAATGTTTTATACTAAAATTCAATTTCGCAGTAATCCTTGTTCAAGGAGGGTATGCTACACCTAAACCTTTGACGCCAGAAAGTTGCAACCAATTCTGTGATAGTTCCCACGTTGCAATCAACTCTGCAATCGTTCCCTGGGACTTATGCAAGCAGAGATCTGGAAAATATTTAATATCTATGATATTGCTGAATACTGCATTTCTCTATTGAAATCATTTCTTTAGAATATGGTCACCAGGGACTAGTAGAAGGAAGAATTGATAAATTCAATATTTGGTGATTGTCGAAAGTTAAATAGTGCCACACTGTTAAGCGGGTTTGAAGGGTGAGGGTGGGTATTTGTATTATCTGGTCTGGTGAAGTTTCAACTGTCATCTTTCTTTATCAGATAATGAGTAACTTTGAGGCAATGAAGTGGAAGGATTGACCAGAAATATTTAAAGCTAAAATCTTTTGTCATGTGCAGAAATATGTCATTCCAAACGAAGGAATCTGATTTTAACGATTTCAGGGTAGAGATTTTTGCCACTTCATCATTGGGTGTATATGTTTTATATATTGTTGTGTGAATTGAAAGCCTAAGGATGGTTGTAAATTGATCAGGAGGGGAGAAAGAGAGAGGAACAAGTCAATCTACTGGGGAAATTTGACTTATCGGTACTTATAAAGCAGTGTGTTAACACCAGCGGGGTTGCATTTAAAGAACCGTGTACTGTTATTCTAGAGGTCGGTAATTTTATTTATATGATGACTAAGAATTCCTTGATAGGCTGCATTACAATGGATCTTCACTCGTTTATCCTAGTTGGCCAGTGTTGTTACTGTATACGGAAATTTCTTCAGCATATGATTCAAATTATGTTCTTGTGAGATATACTCCATACTTGTGTTATACATTTTACGGCCTCAAACTGTCAATGATATTTCCGTTTTCTGGAGAAACTACTTTTTTCTCCAAAACTTTGGTTCTTTGCTTTGTTTTTAACATTCGTATTCTAGGAATTGATATGAATGAATATTTTAATAAGAACTTCCTACTGGATACATTGATGTCTGATGTAACTGACAGATTCTGAAAATTTATGCTGTTGTTTATCTTCTTAAAAGTAAGAGGCATAAATAGATTCCGGATTTTCCTGATCTACCATTATTACATGAAAATGGGTTTTGGCATAGTGAATTTTTGGAGAATACGTGGCTAAATAATAGGAAAATGTTTTGGGTTTACGTGCAAAATATTTTGTTGTGTGAATGTGTGTTGAAAATGAGTATGAGAAATAAAGAGTTTTGTTTTAATAGGAGTCAAACGGGAAAATGTATGGTTGAAAATGAGTTTGAGAAAAAAAAAGTTTTGAAATAATGGTAGACAAACAGGGGCTTAATTTCTTTGTTGAATTCATACAATCGTTCATTCTGAAGCATGGACCATATTATATTATTAAAATTTCAAAATACAGGAATTTGTATGGGCTAGCCTATTGAATCTCGAGGAATATGAGCTTTTACGGAGACATTTTTGCCCACCTCATTTTGCATCCCTCCTATATTCTTTATAAACTGTTTCTCCATTTCCTTGGCAAATGTAACTGCTTTCTGAATTTTGGTTTTAACCAATTAAAGGAACTTCTCTTTCTATAATCTCAAGAAAGTAAACAGTTCTTTCTTGTTCTTGGCAAATCTGAATGCTTTCTGATTGAGGATCTTGATGCTGCTAATGATTAACATCACAAGACAAGTGTATGCTAAGGGCGTTGGAGTACATCCTTTCGGTGATAAAATGTTGCAGTTCTTTAGAACTTTTGTTTTCAAATCCCCGAATAGTGCATGTGCTGGATTAGTATCAATGTATCATAACATGTGCCTAACACGCTCCAAATGGAGAATGAAACTTGCAGAAGCAGATCCGACCGGCAATGGCCTCTTCATCTTTGAAAAAACCGACATTGAATTTCCATTCTTCCTGCGAATTATCATTTTCTGTTACATCAAGTTGGTTATATTAACTGTTCAAAAATCTGCAGCTACATGCGTTTTTCGTTTCAAGAGTTCCTCATTACTATTTGCATTTCTTTTTATTAGATTCATCCTTAACGATCTGCTGTTAGGTGTTTGTATTACACAAACACAAGTGAACTTTTGTTGATGATTTATATATATGTAGCACTTCTAGTAGGAAGATTAAGATGGATCCAACTTATATTGGCTAAATTTTCAAATTCTTGTGTGTTATGTGGGGTTCCTGCACATAAAACCTTTCTCAGTTGATATGCTTTTTCAAGTTTGTGATTAATGAAAAATGCCTGTCAACTGTCTCACATCCTTGTTTTGCAGGTCCTTGACATAGATATTTTGGCGCCTTCAAATGAGAAGTAATACAAGATAATGATACGAATCTACCTTTCGAGGTATGAGCCTGAAGGTGAGTTGTGATATGCCTTGTACAAGTTCAGTATATAACACAGACCTTCTCTGCCCATAAGACAAAAGGATTACCCTCCGTTAACGTGCAACTCTTTAGGGAAAAAAAAAATTCCCATTTCATTTATACTGACAATTGATATGCACTCTTTTTTTGATCGTACAATAGCTACATCTGCTTATATTTTTAAATTATCACAAGGGGGAGACCCCTTATTCCCAACTGATTTCAACTAGAGTTGTTCAAAAAAAAAAAAAAAATGATTGAAACTTATTTTGATGTGGGAAAACCAATTAACTCAAATGGTCTATGAACAACTGAAGAATAATTATGGAATGAGTTACTGGGCTGCTATTAGTTCTGTAGGTTTGGTGGCAAGGCCATAACCACATGGAAACAGAGGATCATTAGTTGGATTGCGGACATTCATTAGAAGCTGATAGAAAATCCACATCCAAGTGCGGGCAAGCTTTCCAGGAACCATAGTCGCTGTAAAGAACATCAGCAATGGCTTGGTCTTCAGTCCCCGGAAGCCAAACAGCCACTGGTGCTTCCATTTTTCCAAGGTAAAGTTATGCTACAACTGGGCGCCTGGAAATGATTATGACAAAACATTTCGCAGAATCACACACTTTAGTTATTGTACTGTAACCTGGTTTAGATGATGTCAGATTTTTGCTATCTCCAACATACTCTTAATACGGTAGTTCGATAATGATAGCATGAGAGAAGTCATTGGAGTTCTAAGAATTCCATCGGGGTTTTCATTGTATTTAAATTCTCTGCTGGGATCTATCATCTATGGTTAATATTATAGTACCTATCAAACAAGATGAATCGGAAGAATTTTCCATGTCTGGTTCTGAATTCTTAATAAACTCTTGATTTTGGGTAAATTAAGATTTCTGATTCTTATGTTTAGCAACGTACCAACTGTGGAGTCTCCAGAATGGCCATGCCATTTTATCGTCCATCCTCCACATTGGTCACAAATATTGTTGGTATGACTTCTTGCCACGAGTATCTTCCGTGCTTTCATGGAAAGAGGACCATAAAGTACTTGTGATTTTCTCACAGCTTCCTTAGCCAATTCTCTATGCTCACGTTTGAAGAAAAACTGCTCCAAGTAAACATTTTCTGTTGATTATCAAAGGGAAATGGGATAAATTCATGCTAAAAAATGTGTGATTGTCGACCTGACTTCCAAGTTTACATGCCAAGGTTCGATCAGCCATTTGATTCTCGAAGAGTCCTAAGATAAATTTGACCCTCAATATCAATCGTCAATTCTGCTTATTGGCATCATATTTTTCTTCACTAGTGAGGACAGATCATCAATGAATTCAACCAACTTGTATGGAAGCATGACATTCGAAAAAATCAGACAAGATCATGTCTTTAGTTCACAAATAAATTTCTGTCACATATGAACACATTTTAGAGTGCTGACCATGTTGATTCCAGCTTGAACTGAACGAGTATGGTTAACATGGGCTGCAATGTTATTCGATGAATACCTCTGAATTTGATATGACAAAACCCTGAAATACAACACGGAGAAACAGTCTAAATTTACAAAATTAAGGAATAAGTTGCAAAAAATAAGCAATTTATTAAGAAATGCTTACTTTGAGCTTGTTTTTGAGGTATCCTGTGATGAGATCATAATTAGAATGCGTCTGCCTGCTTCTCATTCCAGCTTGAGTAGGATACAATGAGTTGCAACCCCCTTTTGTATAGAATCAAGATTGGCAGGCACATGGATGTTTTTTTTTTAATCCAATCCAGTTTATGATAGTATTATACTCATCAATACCATTAATTGTGCCACCATCTCCCCCAAAGTGCTTTGCAAACCCTGCAACTTTTATCCTTCACGGTCGAAAATCAATCAGATCAATTAGTAATTTTACCATCAGAATGCAATAGAAATTTCATCGATGGTTCTTGAAGCCACCCATATATTTGGTGTCGGTTATACAAATTATTTTTCCTCCTTTTTGTTTTTACATTTTGTATCTATGGACACATTAGTGAAGCAAGAAGGTCAATTTTTCAAATATTAAACATGAATTCTTGCAATGCGATGTAGTAGTCTTTCATATCAATCCTCTTTTTTGGAGGTCAATCTTTGTGTGCTAGGGTTCTCTTCGAAATCTATTGGAAGATAATTTCCAAGGTAGTCTATTACCTTATCAATATTACATAATTCCAATATGAAGGAGAATGGAGATGGGTGCACTCCATTTAGCAATCAAAATACTCTCTACAACATCACATATATTTGACAACTATTCTTTCCAAACTCCTTTTTTTTTTTTATATTTATTTTCAACCACACATTCTCGCAATAAAATATTCTTCATATAAATTTAAAAAATTTCCATACTTTTTAACCACGCATTCTTAAAAAAAACAAAAAAAATTACTATTCAAAAGCTCATTCTTTCAAAAGAAAAAAAAAAAAAAAAATCTCTCAAATAGGGGATTAGTCCAGCGTATCATTCAATTGTCTCGCAAAATGAATATTATTCTGAAAACTTTCAAGATTTGCCTCAAAAAGTGTGCACATACCAAGTAATGGTTAGGTTTTTATGAAAAATTGTAATATTACGAGAATTTCTAGAGTTTCTTTTAAAAGTGTCCATTTTTTGCGAATTTCCATGAAAGTGGCAATATGTAAGGGCGTCTTGCGGTGACCACAGAAATTGTGCTATTTATGCCTTGTTTGGTCCCTTTTTCTCAAAATTCATTTACAATCACATTCTCTCGATTAAATAATTTCGAACGTAAACTTATAACTTTTTTTTCTATAATTTAACTATACATACTCACAAAATCATTTTTAGCTAATCCTATTCTCTAAAAATTTCTACCAAACAGGGCATAAATAATGGAAATTACTTGGATTACCAATTCTACCTTCACTTCTATTTTAATTCCTAGCTCAGACAATCGCTCTAATCTCCATTAATCTGACGTGGACCTTATCCATTCTTGGATCAGTGTTCGAATACTAATCAAGTCTTGGGTTTTCATTAACTTCAATTTTTTTTTATATATTCTCTCATGATTATATTTCTATTAAAATGTTCATATTAGTTGTGTACATAGTTTATTTAAGAGTAAAAATTATCACGTCATTCGTTATTCCTCGTAAAAAAGTTGACAATTTAAATTGAAACCTTATGACGCGATTATTTCGTCTAAAGCTTAAATAAATAATTGACTTTTGAGATTGTTGTTAAGAAACGAGTTACCATCTTAAAGGACATGTACTATCGTTCAAGTATCAAGCCTCTGTTGGTAAACTTATAAATCGTTTATGAATCATTATAAATGATAGACTTCATTTTTAATCACGCATTTCAATTGATTTACAAGTATTATCCACCATTCATTCATTTATATCTATTTATAAATTAAATAGTACATAAATCCTTCCCAAATGGTTTAAAAACTAATTAAAGTATAAGGGCTTGTGCTACTGATTTTTTTTAACAAAGTTAATAATTTAAGACCAAAATACAAAACTCAATGTTATTAGTTTAATTTAGCCTACTTCTAGTAACCATAGATGACTTTCTAAAAAAAATTACTTGAATTATAAAGATCAAAAGAGCCACATTTGAGCACTTTCTGAAATAAAACATTCATAATTTCAAATCAAGAAATTAAATAACTCATTTGACATCCCTATACTTTTGGAAATTAGGTGCCTTAATTAATAAAAATTCTACTAATCTTTGGTATAACCAATGGGATTGAGTTGCAGAATTTAAGGGCGGCATGAATTTAGGGGCGGCAAGACTTTGAAGAAATTGAGGTTGAATTTCATAAAAAAAATGGCAGTCAAATCTTTGCGGAGGACTTGTAACTTATCCCTAATTCTTAAGGACTCATATAAATTTTTCTAAACAAATTAAATTAATACACACACACGTGCACATAGGCACATACGAATTCATGACATATTTTTGAACCATGCTAGATAAGACTCGAAAAGAAAAAATGAGTTAAAATTTTATGTACTTTGATCAATTGGAGAGTAGAGCTTTTAGTATTATGTATCAAATATATTCATTAACTTGTAAAGAGGATGTTTCGTATAAGATTATAAGCGTGTTAGGTACCATCATGGTGCAAATAAGCATGTTAGGCAAAAAATGATATCAAAGCGAAATATTTTTCTTAAAATGTATACGTTTGCATATATGCACAATTTATCGATGTTTAAAATCGACTCGTGAATTGATCCAGAAGAAGTAAATGGTCAAAGTTGATAAATAAAATTAAACATTTGGGGTCGTATTTGTCGGTTTTGAGAATTACCATCAAATGTGGAATGGTGATGTGAACCCTTTACTTATTTTATTGTGATATTGTTGTGCTATTTCAATGAGAAAAGGGATATTGTGATAAAAAGCCAATTACTTTGTTGCAACATTTGCTACTTTTCATTTGTGATAAGTATTTGTTATTGGTGCGAAGTGTTTTTTTTTGTTAAATTATCTTTTAGTGGGTTGGTATGAAAATGAAGAGGAGGTAGTAAGTCAATTGTTTTGTTGTCGTCGGTTGGGGGTGATAATGGGTTGATTCGGTTACATCTACCCGCTCGGCTCGTTCAGGCTTCTTTGGACCTTCGAAGATACGAGCTCAAGCAATTATGGGCTCGATCCTAAGCTCGTGGGTCTCGAGCCGAACTATTCACAAGCCCAAATGAACTCGGCTCAATTTTTTTATAAATAAATTAATAAAATAAGTCAAAAAATAGGATTTCTTTAAAAAAAAAATTTAAATAGAATAAATTCAAAAATTAGGGCAAAAAATTAGGCTGAGCCTGTATGAGCCGACTCGTGCCCACGAGCCCAAACAAGTCGACTTGTGAAAAATATGTTGAACTCAACTTGGCCCAAGCGTCTCAAAATCAGCCCAACTCTCCCATGGGTCGAGTCGGAATGAGTCAAGTTCTCGAGCGACTCAATCTGTTTGTCATCTCTATAGCTGACTAGACATATTTAGAAGCCTCGCAAACGGGTTTTTTGTCTAAGTCTTGAGGAATTGAGGTATGACCAATTGATCAAAGAAAGTATAATAGTTGATTTGATTATGGTTTCTCAACTCGTAGTGTTCAGGTAATCAAACTTCTTTAGGCTCACTCATTTTTAAGTTATTTTTCATTTAAATTTATTTACACCTATACAATTAATTAGTCAGCCAAAATTTAGTTATTACTCAGAAATCAAAATATATGCGAAAACGACCCATGCTTGCTTGAAAATTAAAGTGAGTGACAAGGTTGTTCTCATCTTAAATTGTCCTTTTTTTGGACACCGAAAGCCTACCCCCACCTTAAATTTCTCCTCATCGCATCAAAAGTATATATTATACTATATAGTTAAATACTCAAATTTCAATAAATTGATAATCTCACTTAAATAAGCAAAGCTTTCTAAACACATCCCTCGACGGGATACTAAATTTTTAACCTCGTTAAATGCATAAGATACTAACTTTTATCAAATTTTTTGGGCTCAATAAATAATATAATAACTAATTAACTACAAAAAAGTCCATAATACGCATTACAGAACTTTCGACTCTAACAACTTTTATTTTTTCAATTACACTCTTTTAGAAAAGCATGCTTTTATTTTATTTATTTATTCAAAGTGAAAGCAACATTTTCCCCATCTCGCACTCAAAGGGCAAGAATAAATGATTAATGTATGTGTACATAGGTGTGCACATAGGGATTGTGAGTGCGATGGGGGCCCACGATACTGTAGCATGGGCTCCACCCTGTTCACATTATGTCAACCCATGGGTGCACATCTATGTACACGTTGCATGACCCAAGAATAAAGCTTCTTGTACACCAAGTTTGAATCTCCCTCACAATAGCGGACCCCCATTGTGAGGGGTTGTCAAACTTGGTGTATGTTACACGAAGTTTGATCCGACAAGAATAAAGCCAAGACGCATTAATCGAAAAATTGGTTAGTACGTCAAAGACTAACAACAATGTATATATTATTTATATACAATAATTCAACATTAATTTATTCGAAGTCTTGCCGTCCCAAATTAAAGGTTGTTAATCACACGCCACCCCTAAATTGTTTAAAATAAATTTCACTTATGACTATGCGAAATAGTGTCCTGCCATAATTATTAATATAGATATTGTAATTATTTAGGTCCAACTTAATGTCTCGTTTCAAAGCCTGAGCATCGACCGTGCTGAATGTTAAAAGACAATTTTCTCTGCATGATTTTAACTAATTAATTGACCAAATCAAAAAACAGGCAGTCTGATTTGAACAATTTATTTACTGATTTACCTAAGTATGTCTTAGGGTAAGATGATTAAAATTAAGGAGTTAAATCCACCCATGGTGTAAGCATGGCCACCCAAATTGATATTTATTCATCACGACTATTGTATTTTATTTTTAATGTCATCAGTGCCACCCAAATTGATTTTGATTCAATATGACCACCCAATTTCATATAAAATATCAGCGAATTAAATATAAATATATATATATACATGCACACTAAAAAAATCACACATAATTATTACCATAAAAAAGGGAAAAAGAGAATTAGAATAAAAAATAGAAACACGCAACATGATGATTATTACAAAAAATTAAAAAGAAAAAAAATTATATGAAAGCAAAAGCAATTATTATTTCTTTATTTGGGTTTGATTTATATTATAATTTTTCCTAATTTCGGTTAGTGATTTATTTTTTATTTTTTATTTTGTATATGTGAAAGAGTGTGTGTGTGTGTGTGT
>CAIGRP010022365.1:0-14587 GCA_903798385.1 Fraxinus cuspidata | reverse complement strand
AAAAAAGTATAAAAGGAAAATAGGACATAGAAGAAAGGGATCGAAATCAAAACTCTCAATTCGAGAACCATGTAATTTTCATTCATTCCTTTTTATCGTCAATTACTTTCTAAGTTCGGTGTGCTTGTGTCCCTTGGAGGCATTTCGCTTCTTGTAAACCGTGATCTTTGCAAATAAATCACCACTCGTGAGGACTTTGTCTCGAGAGGTTGTTGTTCCTTACACAATCGTCTGAACCTTCTTCTAATTGCTAGCGAGGCCCGACTCTCCACGCGAAACAAGAATTATTTTAACTAAGTTGTCAAAAAAAATTTGGCTTTATACTGGTGGTGATGACACGCACTCTATATTAACAATCGCGTTGTGGTAACAGAAACGGGTGACATATAGGTTGACTTGCTGACATGGAAAAAGCAAAAATTAAAAGGAAAAAATAGATTCAACGTTCAAAAAACCCGAAAATCGGCCCACTACCCAACCTTCATGATCCCACAACCATTTGTTTTGCCCTAAATAACTATAAACCCTCTAGCGTCGACACCAAATCTCTCAAACCTTCTGACGCTGGCACAAAAATAAGGCAACTCTATGCCACTTCTCTGACGTGGTTATCCAGCTGCACTAGAAAAATCGTCGAAGGCGTTCGTAAGTTGTTTGGTGATGGGTTTCATCTTCTCCGACAACATTTATAGCAAGCGAAAGTAAGTTTGTTGTTAAGTTTAAATGGGTGTGGATCTAGTTGCAAGAAATCAATATTGTGGCATGTAAACACAATAAATTTGCTTTAGTGGATTTTATGACCAAATTCGAATCTGTTGGGATAATGATGGTACTAGATTTTATGAGGGTGGAAGGTGATGGTGGTGATATGGGGATGTTGTGGGATGGATTTATAATTTGATTCTCCTGCATCTTTAACAGTTTGAATATGTTGTTTTTATCATTTTAATTTCATTAAGGTTGATGATCAATTTTTTGGTAGCTTGAATGGAGTGGTAACTGGAATTACAATAACTGCAGTTTTGTGTTTGTAATTTGATTAATGTAGATTCATGTTTTGAAGTGGCATTTTACTGTAAAATCAGACTCTATCTTTAAGGTTGATATTCAGTTTAATTTGGTAGCATGAATGGAGTGGAAAGTGGAATTAGAATAATTACACGTGTTCGTATTTTGGTTAATGTAGAGTCATGGTTTGGTGTGGCAATTTACTCATCTTAAAAGTTGACATTCGATATATTGTGGTTTACTCCCAGCTTTTGATGGCAAAAAAGAATCGTGGAATATGTCATAGTTGTAGACAAAAGGGGCACTTTTTGCGGTCTGTCCCGGGAAACGTCGTTGCCCATGGTGCAAACATGTATTCGTCAAGTGTTTTGAGGTGGAGAAAGAGAATAAGAACGAAGGTAGATTATTCAATACCTGTAGTGGAAAATGTTGATATTGGGAGTAGGTCGGAATGATTAAACATGCGGTGAATTAAGTGCAGTTAGCACTCATTCGAATATTCACGTGACAAATGAAGGAGCTAAAGAACTATCTGCCATGTTTGAATCTCGATGTCGATTAATTGATCAACAGGATGTGGAAAATTCTGTTAATGTGACAATACGCAAAGGAAGAGCAAATGTAGATGGGGATAAGAAAGGAAAGGGACATGAATGAGTTGTAATGGTTAATTTAATGACATTATTTCACTTATGTGTTTTATGGATTAGTAGTTTGTAATTGTAGTCGTTGTATGAAAACTCGATTTGCATTGTCTATATGGTGGTGTTGTCTATTTTTATGCAATGCGGATGGATGGACTTGGATGCATGTTTTTCAGACTAACATGCATGTGTCTTGATTGAATTTAAAATATGCTTGTTGGCTTTGTGACTGAATTGTAAAACATCCCATAACAAACATGTAGAACAACATCGTATAAGGCCAGAATTCAATCAATTATAGAGATGTCTCATTCCAAACGAACATGTTAGCGACCATAGACATTTCATACAATTTCTTTCCCACATCAAAAATCATTTCAACATAATAACCATGACAGTATTTATATTACTTTCAGTACATCCCCACAACTAATTGGTTATTCATTAATTGAATTAACATAACAAAGCAAGCTTCAAACTCACATGATCTCCCACGTACATTCTCCATTCCAATACCTATAGAAAAACCAAGATTAGTTGACACCAAATGAGTAGAAATTGATAGGTTCATAATAATTTGTATTTACCAGACATCTATTTCCATGTTTGTTATTCCAATGCCATGGGTTTTCGCCATTGTTGTCCAGCAAATATAGCACATAGTAAGGCATTGCATGATATACTGTACACCATTTAAATTAAAATATAACCATTGAAATATGAAGTAACCTCAACTACTTATAATGAACCCCATCATTACCTTGACCATCTAGGCGGATCGAACTAGATGATTGTAAGTGTTGTGTAAACTCAAGGCTTTGGTTTGCACCCTACATGGAAAAATGTGTTTTTTTTTTATCAATCATACGTATATGTAGAAAGGAAATTTAATAATATACACACACACACACACTAACCATGAAGAGTTGTGAATAAGATAATGGCACCGACATTGAATATTGTGCTTGTTGAATTGTCTGAAACACGATTGCACCATCTCCGAGGTTACTTTGACTTGCCTTAGGTTTCTTTCCTTTAGTTGCACCATCTCCATCCATTTACACTGATCTTCGATCTATTCCCATATTGAACTAGATTTCACATCATCACAAGTGATGTTTGTCAATGTAGCGAATGATTTAACCATCTCATCGTACATAAGTTGTGCAGGGATACTAACTAACCCGTCATAGTTCATTGCAACCCTCGTATGGAGTCTGATAACATCTCTTTGCCATCTCCGTAAAATATATTTCTCTGGCAGTGATTTGACGTCATTGCGTATCAATAATGTGGTCGCAAGCCTGCATAGAATTCCTCAAAACTCGAACAAGTGGCAACTTTACATAATTTCACATTTGTCCCTCGATAATGAGACGAAAAATGTTTTTTTCCTACAATGATTGTCATGCATGACATCTTAGCATAACTCGTACGTCGTCTCCGAGCATCCATCTTAACATATATGTGCTTGCAATAAACTTTGCCAATGAATTTCTCTTGAACTTCCCTGAACTTTGAAATTGTATACACTGCATGGAATTGCACAAGGTACCATTTGCGAGAAAGACTTGAAATCTGCTTGAAACTCTTCTCAATCTTATTTCTCAATACTCTATCATACTGTTCAACAGGTAACTTCAATGAGGTCTTCGAATGCACATACCTATCGAAAAATGCATTGTTACTCTCACTTCGTTGAGTTGTTGACATTCCTACCCAGAAGTGGTTCTCAAATATCAAAGAACCCAACGGGCTCTATTATTGTAAAGACCCGACAACCATTTATTAGCTTACAAATTATACGTTTCTATCATCACTATCCAACCTTCTTCAAACTCTTCAAAAAATTGAGAATCATATACCAATTCGTGTATAGTAGAGAATATCGAAACTTTATCAACGTGAAATTTGAACTTTTATGGCAACTTTTTCATTATGTGCTACAAACACCATATATGCTTCGTATTGGGAAACACGATCTGAATTGTATTATGCATTATCGTGTCTTGATCAGTAATTATCCCTTTAGGAGCTTGTTCATTCATGCACTGTAGCCATGTCCGAAAAAGCCACTTAAATGTATCAATAATCTCATTTGATATAAGACCACATTCGAGGAGTGTCAACTATCTGTGATGATTCACTACAACAAAAGGGATAAATGACATATCATACTTGTTTGTTAGGTATGTGGTATCGAATGTGACAATATCGTCAAACTCCATACATGCATGCCTACTCCTATTATCTGGCCAGAAAGTATTTTTCAAATGCGATTCTTCATCCAAATCTATGGTGAAGTAGAACCGGAAGCACCGTGCTTGCATAGCCGACAAGTATGATTGCATTAGTTTAGTGTCATCTTTTCCAAGTCTTAAACTTGCTCAACGTAGTTTCGACAATCCTTCTTCATGCAGGTCATATCCTCATATCCACCTGTTTCAACAACTGGGGAGTTGCAACTTTTGTTCAGCGGTATTCCTGCAATGTCATTTACTTCAAGCCGTCGTTTCACCTGAGCACTTAACTCTCTGTTGCATCGATACAATCTAGAATTTGAAGGAATTGTTCTATGATTGTGATCGAGTTATACTGAGTTAATTCTCCAAATTCCATGAATATCTGAAGAAGCAGTCTGTCTGTCTTTACGTCCACTCTGCATGGTAGCTTGCGTGGCTTTAGAGAAACGCTTGAATTCTTGATTTGTTTTCCCTTCGCGACTACAAACAAATGTAACACATCACAGAACTCTATTATCATCCTTTTTCGAATTTCTTTTTCTCACTGGAAAACCCAAGTCGTATGCATATCTTTTATAAAACTCGAATATTTCATTTTTCGTCCTTAAACTTCTCACAATCGCATTATCCCATCCTGTTGCACCATCAACCAGTAATTCTGTATTGTCGATAACATTCTCGTCATCGAACTCCACCGATAAAAGAAATTTCTTTCCCTGCGACATAAACCCAATTGAATATTATTTATAGCTCTCTTCCAGTGAACTACTTTACAATTGATGCACCATATTTAGTTACATTCATTTATAACATTTACAAATTTAGCTTCTTAAGAGTTCCTTTTCTAGAGATGAACTCCGATGCAATCATGAAATTTTCACTTCACTTAATAGTGGCAAATTCTTCCAAAAATTAAAAAATTCCTTCCTAAATCATGCTGCGCAATATCATGATTCTACTTGCTGTGAAAATGAAATTCACCTCATTCAACCAAAGAATAAAAAAATAATCAGATTTTACGTTTTCCTATCATCGTCAACCAAACAAGAGACGGTGGCTAGAGGTCGGAGCTATTGAAGGAAGCAAAGGTGGCCAAATGGTCAGAAATATCGAATGTGCGACGGAAGCGAATATGGCCAACGAGTGTGTTTTTATTTACGAGTATTAAACAGATTTAACTTGATTATTTTCTAGATCCTATGAGTATAGAATATTTTTGATGTGTTTGCTAATATTGTTTTAGTCAAAATCGAGGAAAAGTAGCAAAATTGGCGCCCAAGCGCCGGGACGAGTTTAGAACATCAAGTCAGCACCTAGGCATCAAAAACCAAGCGCCTAGGCACTGTGATTAGCTAGAAGAAGCACTTTTGGAACCGAGAGGCAGCGTCCAGGTGCACTTATAGCGCCTAGGCTCCACCCAAATTTAGAACGTAGCGCTCAGGTATTGCGCTGCCTGGTTTAGTTTACAGCATTTAGGCACTTTTGGGAGGGGTTCCAAATATTGAGAGAAAAAAATACAACTCTGGAGTTACACACAATGTGGGGAGAAAAAAACATAATCATCAATATACTATCTGTTTTTCTTTCATTATTATGAGTGGCTAAATTCATAATTAGGGCGAACAATATAATCTATGTATGACTCTTTATTTCTTTTATTCAAGATTCTAGGTTTTTAAATGCATAGGTGTTGATTTTATTCATGAATTTAATACTTTGATTTTTTTGGCCAATTATTCAATGATTTTGTGAATCTATTATGAATCGAGAGGTGATTATTAGATTTAGACCACATATTAAAATTCAGTAATTTAGTATAATGTGTAGAGATACATATACTAATTATTGCGGTCTTATATGAATTCTTAGAACTAATATTTCATTTAATTAAGATTAATTCACGCAGAGATATGGAATTGAATTAGTTAAATAGACTCGATAAAACTCTAGATGAGTAAATTGAATACTTTATAAGAATTCAACCAAACATTACAATGGTAATGAATCTTGATTTTCGAATTAAAGGGGATCCATAGGTAAAATTATAAATCCTAACATCTACATTCATACTTTTAAATCTCAAATTTGATAAATCGTGTATGTTAGATAATTTAGTCTAGTTAGAATAGTTTAGACACTACTCACAAACCTTATTATTTGTTTTCGATCAAATTTAAATTAGAAATAATTTAACCAATTGTTAGATAGTAGTCCTCGTGGAAACGATATCCAGACTCATTGATCTACTATATTACTTGTTACGATCCATACACTTGCGGGATATAAAAATTGACAACAAGTTTTTGGCGCCATTGCCGAGGACAATTTACATTTAATCTTAATTGATTTTATTTTTTTTACTGTTATTTAATTAGTTTATTATCTTTTATTATAGATAAAAGGTGTTTGTTGTATTCTCCATTCCTAAAGCGACATCTACAACCATTTTATCCAAAAATACAACGTAACTTCAGACGCAAACTCAAAGAACACCAACAAAAACAACAAATGGCTAGCAATCAAAATATTCCTATTTCAATAAAGTCAATTAGACAAGTTGTTGAGCGAGCAGCGGCACACCAAAATCAACAAAATGAGCGAGTGGAGATAAATGAGGAAGACTTGTCACTCTCAATGTTCCTGACGCGTATAGCAGCTCCCGTGCGCTCTAATATTGTGTATCCAGATTTGGGGGAAAATAATTTTTAGATAAGCGTGGATTGGATCAATTTGACTAGCAATACTCTCCAATTCTATAGGTTGCCTCATAATAATCCAAACACACATATCTCCGAATTTCTCAGAAATTGTTAGAACTTCCATACTCCAAAAGATGATGAAGATGCTATCAAGCTGCATTTTTTTCCTTACACATTGAGGGATGCAGTTTTGGAGTGGTTGGATGCTGAACATCATGAAATCATTACTATATGAGAGGAATTGACTAGAAAATTTTGCAAAAAAATTTTTCCATCGGCAAAAAGTAACAAAAATTCGATTGAAAACTTAAACTTTTCAACAGAGAGATGTGGAGAGTTATTATGAGGCATGGAACAGATTCAAGGAGCAGATGAGAAAGTGTCAAAATAATGGAATCGCCATAGGTAATCAAGTACAATACTTCTACACCGGACTTTCACCACAATCAAAATCTCAAGTGGATTCATCTGCTGGTGGATCAATTATTGTTAAATCAGTTCAACAATGCCTAGATTTTATCGAATTAATTGTCACTACACATTCAATTATCTCATTAGAAATAGTGGTACCAAAGAAGACAATTGGAATTTATGAATTAGACAACACAGTGTCTATTAATGCACAAATTGCTGCTTTAACAAAGCGGTGGAGCTACTTGTAAATTGTAAACACATGGAGGAAATGCAGTGATGGTCAGTCCAGCATGTGAGAATTTATGGGAGAAACCACGCTACATAAATTGCTTGATGATTTCTTTTTCAGAGGAACAAGTAAATTTTATTCAAAATGGTTCCCATAATTTCAACACATATGCGAATAATTTCTAGCAAGAGAGAAAACCTAGTTTGGAATAGAAGTTTCATCAATATGTACAGAAAACAAACAACGTATTTCAACAGACTGATACTAATTTTCAAAATTAGCAAACATCTATCAAAAAGTTGGAGACACGGATTGGTCGATAGCTCAACAACTTGCAGAACGTCCATATGGATCATTTCCAAGTAATACAATGACAAATTCTAAGGAGCAAGTGATGTCAATAAGAATAATGGAAAACGATCCACATAGGGCTCCTGTAAAAGTTAAAGCATATGTACCTCCACTTCCATTTCCCAAAGACCTCGAAAGAAGTCGATGGAGGAAAATACTCATGATATAACTACAATGAGTGGGGTGCAATTACTAGAGATTACTGCGAAAAGACCAAAAAAAAAAAAAGAGATGAGCAGGAAGGGGTTGATGAAACTACAATGGAAGAAAATTTTGCACCAACCTTAATTGAGAATGAAGAAAATATAGAAACATCTACTACCAAGACACCAAATCTAGTCAAGGCTTACGTGGCTCCTATTCGTTTTCCTCAGAGGCTTAAGAAAAACAAACAAGACATAAAATTTGAAAAATTTATTAACGTTCTCAAGAAGCTTCGATCAATATTCCTTTGATTGACGCGATATTATAAATTCCAAGTTACACAAAATTTTTGAAAGAGGTGTAGACATAGAAAAGAAAGCTTCAAAAATTTGAAATTGTGGTATTAACAGAGGAAAGTATTGCAATAGTACCAAATAAATTGCCTCATAAGTTGAAAGATCGAGAGAGTTTTACTTTGCCTATTTCAATTGAAAATTTTTGTTCTAAAATGCATTGAATGACATAGGTGCTAGTATAAATCTAATGTCATATTCTGTTTATGAGAAATTAAGATTGGGTGAAGTCAAATCAATATCAATAACGCTATAACTAGTTGATAGAATAATTTCAATGTCACGTGGCAAAGTTGAGGATGTGCTCATAAAAAGCAAAAAAATTAATATTTCATGTCGACTTTATTGTGTTGGACATACTACATGATCGAGATATTCCAGTTATATTGGGTCGACCATTCTTAGCAATGGGTAAAATCTTGATTAACATAGAGAATGGTGAGCTAATATTGAAGGTGGATGACAAGTAAGAGATATTTAATATTTACACACAATATGAACAACCTCCCAACATCAAAGTTTGCTGTAGATTTGATGAAGAAGAGCCACCTAATCAACGAAATTGTTCGAAAAGAAAATCAAATTTTGGTGAATTTCTTGGTAGATATGCGAATGAAAATATTAAAATTTAAAGAGTAAAAAATGGTGCATTAATGAAAATTGCACAAAATGTAATAATTGAATAACTTGGTTTGAGCCACCATAATTAATTATGGCAAAAAGTCAAGGTAGTGACTTCAAAGAAGCGCTTATTGAGAGGCAAACCAAGCTCTATCCCTTCCTTATTACTTAGTTTTTTCTTTAGGATTGTTTATCTTATTGCTGTAACATTCTCGTTGTGTTGTTTGGAGGAAGATTCTCAAGTTTTGGGCAATAACGTGGTTAGAAAATCAACACATATCCACCTCATCACAACGATGGTGATGACACCAACTTATGTATTCAGAAAAGTCATAACCCTCCTTTGTATTTATTTTCCCATTGGGGACAATGTATATTTCAAATTTGGAGGTGAATCATCAGTTGCTAATTGCTATTGGCATTTGTTTAGTGTTTGAGTGATAATTTTATTCATGCTTATGTGAGCTAGATAGCTTTTTCAGTTATGATGAATATATTTGAGAGTATGTATTAGTTTGTGGATTTTGGATGAATCATATGCTTGAGTTTAATTTTCTTTTTATCCATGGAAGCATGACAATAATTATGCACAATAACTAAGTATAGCTTCGTATATGAACAAAAAGATTCGTATGTAGAGACTGAATAGATGACTTAGGTATTGAATCACTTAACCCATAATTCCCAACATTCTTTAACCGTATACAAAATAATTTGGAGCTTTCTAACGTGTGAAAGAAATTATTTAAGATTGTGGTGATTCCATGCGTATGAAAAGAGTTGAGTGGAGTGTCTTTGACTTTCTAGTATAAGTTGGTAATGACCAATTGCTAGGATCTAACCCCTGGAAATTTTGCTTTTCTTTTATGAAAAATAAACATTGCACTTATTGAGCTTATGTCTCACGACGACACCTTTTTTTTTACTGAAGTTAGTAAGTTCGTAGGGGAATCTTAAAACCTGGTGTCCTTTGGTATTCAAAAGTCGGTTACCGACTAAAAGCTCGTTATAGGGGCCAAGAAGAGAAAAATGGGTAAGGCTAATATTTGGTTGAAAATAAAACATCAAAGAGAGAAAAACTTTATACAAGTGCTCAAAGAACTGATTGTTAATAACCTACATAACTAATGGGTTTGAATCACTTAGTATAAATTAGATTGTCGAAGCACTTATAAATTATGAGAATCATCACATGAATGAATTATTGACGTTACTGGTTAACGTTACTGGTTAGACTAAACCAAATTTGAGTGGTGTAAAAAACTGATCAAATAAACTAAAGTTTAGAATTACACATTGGGAAAAGAATGAAATAAACAAGTTTGGGATTGTGTGAATCTCTTGAGCGAGGAAAGAAAATAATTTACTATTGGAGGTTGGGAATCGAACCAACTTGTGAATGTACAGCGTTACACTTGATTCTTCACATACACACACGTACCAGTTTTGCGTTGGATAAGTTGAAGTTTGGCTCTTACATTGTGATTTTGAAGCCGTCAATAAATGTGATATATTATTCTCAATACTGGGCCAAACTGTAAGCTATTTGACTATGTTTCTATTTGTGTGTTCTTCTCTTAATGATTTTCTTTTTCTTTGTGTTTGCTAGAGGACTAGGAAATCATTAAGTTTGAGCGTATTTGACCAGTGTGCTTTTTACTCACGAGTTTCACACAAATTTAACTTGATTATTTACTTGTTTCTATGAGTATAGAATGTTTTTGATATATTTGCTAGTATTGTTTTAAAGATTAGATAAGATGGTGTAAAAGGGTGTAAAAGTGAACAAACAAGTCAAAACCGTAGAAAATTAGCAGCAAAGTTGCGCCCATAATCCATACTTGGAGCGCCCAAGCGCAAGGGACAAGTTTGGAACAACAAGTCAGCACCCACCCAGGCGAGGAAAATCAAGCGCACAGGCGCTGCGATTAGCGAGAAGAAGCGATTTTGGAACACAGAGGCATCACCCAGGCACTGTACTCATAGCCCCTAGGCGCCACCCAGATTTATATTGCGGCACTTAGGCGCTACGCCGCCTATTTTAGGGTTGTACCATTTTGGCCTGTGAAAAGTACAAAAAGACTCCAAATTTAGGCAAAACATGAAGGGGAGCATAAATACAAGAATGAAAACACTTTCGGGGGGTTCCGACATTGAGAGAAAAAAAATACCAACTCTGGAGTTCCACACAATTTGGAGAAGAGAAAAATACATAATCATTAAGATCAAAGAGCAAAAGCTAATATTTGAAGACTTTTGAGGTTGAAGAAGATTCTTGGTGCAAGATCCAATTATTTCCATGATCAAGATTTCAAAACCCAATTATGAATTCTATACTTTTTATTTTTCTTTCATTATTATGAGCAGTTAAATTCAAAGATAGGTTGAATAATGTAATTTATGTGTGATCCTTTATTTTTTTATTCAAGATTCTAGTTCTTTAAATGCATATTTATTGATTTTATTCATGAATTTAATGCTTTGAATTATTTGGCCAAGTATTCAATAATTTTATGAATTTATTACGAATTGAGATGTGAGTATTAGATTTAAACCACATATTAAAATCCAATAATTTAGTATAATATGTAAATATAGCTATACTAATTATTACAGTCTTATATAAATTTTTAGAACTAATACTTCGTTTAGCTAAGATTGATTCACATAGAGATATGAAATTGAATTAATTAAATATACTCAATGAAAACTCGAGAATGGTAAATTGAATACTTTAGAAGAATTCAACCGAATACTACAATAGTAATGAATGTTGATTTGCGAATTAAAATAAATCCATATGTAAATTGTAAGTCCTAACATCCACATTCATACTTTTAAAATCCAAATTCAATAAATTGTGTACGTTAGATAATTTAGTTTAATTAGAATAATTTAGACACCAATCACAAACTTTATTATTTATTTTCGATCAATTAAAGTTAGAAATAATTTAACCAATTGTTAAATAGTTGTCCTCGTAGAAACGATATCTAAACTTATTGGTAAACTATATTACTTGTTACGATCGTACACTTACGAGATGTAAAAATTGACAATAATGGCCAAATGGTCTGAGATATCGGAGCTGGCCAAATGGTCAGAGACTTCGGAAGTGGCCGGAGGTCGAAGAGTGAAAAAGGGCAGCTACGCGGAGTGTGACTGTGGAAAGGGGAAATTGGATAATGAAAATAGGGGGAAAAATTGACTCCCAAATGAATGAGATTAATGAGGAAATGGGATAAATTGGAGCAGGGCCACAGTTTTCAAAATTTCATTTGTTTTTCATATGTTTTTTTAGCTTATTCCATGTCATTCGGTCGGCTTCCATGTCGAGCCTAATGTTTTTTGTAGCATAATTCCATATGCTAATCATCAACTGGCGTTGCACATGAATAGTTAGAATGGCCGTGATCGTTCCTTTATTAATACTGGCGTTTGTGTTGATGTTGGTGTTGGTGTTGAAATTCACAAAACGTGAAATATATAAAAAATTCTTTTATATGAGAAAATGACTATATATTGCAAATAAATATAATTGGTCATAATATATAAAGTGGAATACTGACTAGTGATTAATTCCACCTTTGAATATTTAACTTGGAATCAATTTTCTTGATCTTCTTAATTCCTTGAATCTTATTTAGCCCATATTTGATTTTCATTACGGAAATTGATATTTTGAATAAGGATTTTTTTATATTTTTTTTAAGAATGTATTGTTAAAAAGTTAGGAAAAGTTTTAAATTTACGTACAAAATATTTTATTACATCAATGAGCAATTAAAAATGAGTATGAGAAATAAAAAGTTGAGCGTGTTGAAACCTCATTTTTATTGAAAATGAATTTTGAAATAGTAGATTGATTTAGAATGTATTGTTAATAACTCAGAAAATGTTTTGGGTTTGCAAATAATATTATTTTATTAAAAAATATGTGATTGAAAAGAAAAAAGAAAAAAAATATATTTTTAAAAAATAACAGGAATCAAAGTACTTAATAGTCTTCAAGACACATATTGGAAAATTGTATAGAATGTTCAAGTTTTCAAGTTTTTAAATAGACTTGAAAAGGTTGGATTCCTTGTTTAAGAAGTCTTAGCTCATTGTAATATTTTAGAAACTTGAAACTTAAGTTTTAAGCTATCTAAAACTCTTTCACGTATTTGACCAAGCACACGTTATGTGTCACATCCGAACTTTGACTTTCAATTAATTAAAATTTGAGTTTGATCATTTGGTCAACTAATTGATTTCAATCGAACTTTTACCATGTAATATGTGCACGATTATTCTGCTTCGACTTTTTCGAAGCTAATAAAAGGGCTCAATGAGACCTATATAAATCAATCTATAATAATAGAACACCTGTTATTTGATTCTGTCTGTCCTATCTAATATTAGTTTTGAGTTTTTTTTTTTTCCCACTAAAGGCCTCAGAGTAACTTTGTAGAAATTTGGTTTTGAAGCTTCCATTTTAGTAATCAGGTATAAAAAATTTTCTTTCAAAGAGTGGGTGCACCCCATCCCATACACACCTATTCCCACACCAAAAAATTTGTGACCATCTACCCTCTCTCTGTAGATTTGGCTATCGTCGCCACCAACTTTAGCCAGTGCCATCGATACCAACCCCATTTGCATTGGATCACAATACCCCACCTACCACCCTGATAATTATCTTCTTCCACTTTACTCTCTCTCCCCCTTGTAATGGCAAATAAACTTAAAGGTGGTGGATTTCACGGCGTGGTGGATGTTATGGTGTGTTGATTGTTGTGTGGTACGTAGTGGGTTGCAGTGTACAAATCTGCATGGTTGTGGTGCAGTTGGATGTACAGATCTGCATATTGATGGTGTAATGGTGGTGGTGAATTGATGGATGTACAAATTTGTTTGGTGGTGGTACCACGAGGGCGATAGTGGTGATGACAACGGCATTTCGGTAAAGATCTGAACGGTGGTGGTGCGAGTGGATGCACACATTTGCGTAGTAGTGGTGGTGAGGTAGATGTACAAATCTGCGTGTTAGTGGAGATAATGAGGTGGCAGTGGCGGTGGCAGTGGCAATGGCATTTGGGTGGTGCCGATGGGATGGGTGAGGTGGGATGAAGAGCGATTGTCACAAATTATTTGAGTAATTGTGACTAATAAAATGAGTAATTTGTGACCAATAAATTATATGTAATAAAAATGTATAATTTACGACTAAATTTGTAACTGCGACTCATAATTTGTGACATTGTGACTGATACCATAAATTGTGTGTTCTTGTGATCTTAATATGTTTAAATAATTAATAAGTCATAAAATCTTATGAGCGACCACCTAATTTTTGAAATAATTTTACAAGTTTCTTAAATTTGAATTATCTTGAAACTATGATAATTATATATTTTTTCCTATATAAAATCACACAAGTAATTTTATTCCAATTCCCTACAATTGAATCATATCGGTTTGCTATCTTAACTCATTACACTCGCCGGACAATAAATAATTTAGTTTGAACCAACTGACCATTTAGCCCCTATTATTATTTTCTTTCTTGAGCTGACATTTTCTTCAACGGGTTCTTTTTTTATCAAATCGCGACACCACTTTTTCCATCACCAAATATGATGTGATCTAATTGTGGATGCAACAAAAACGAGCTCGGGGAAGGATCCATTGATCATTGAAGGAGGACCAATGACTCGATCAAGGGCAAAGCGGGTCAAGGAAGCGATGGGGTTGCTTGCTCAAACTTGGGTAGACGAGATATTGATCGGGACAAGCTAAACGTCAAGTTCCATGTTGGGCTCGAGGGTGAAAGTCCAATGGATCGCGTTAATCGAGGCAGAAGAAAAGGACGCTAAATTTCGCATAGTATAATTTGGGG
>CAIGRP010022361.1:0-15030 GCA_903798385.1 Fraxinus cuspidata | reverse complement strand
GAGTACTAATTGTTTACGGAATATGATCTGCACAAGGGGAAATCCCTCGTAATTCTTGAAAACATGGGTAGCAAAGGATGTGCGCAAGTGAATGCGAATGCGATTAAGAAATATACTAATCGTGATCTCAATTCAGGGGATGAGGTGGTCTTTGGGTTTCTTTGGAATCACGCTCATGTATTCTTCATATTTGTTTGCAGTTGTTACTTGTTGATTTTCATGTCTCATTTCTTTTTAATTATGTTTTATTTCGTTTGTACACGTGGAGTATCTTTAATTTCATTAATATATATTTTCCAACAACACAATGACAATGTAATGAAGACGTCTCCACGGATGTTTACTGTAACACCCTTATCATTTGATTCTCTTAGAATCAAATTTTAAAAAAATAAATTATTTTATAGTTTCAACTTTCAAGTAGACAAACCCTACTTAATAGATTTAGAAGAAATTTATACATACTTTTGAAGTTTTCAACAAAACGATAAGTCTCAAAATCATAATTAAATAATATAGATAGCACCACAATTTAAATTATATCTATTTCCTTATTGGATAAAGTCATTTTTTACTTTTGTACAGATAAAGTAATTTAAAATTTGAAACTATAATCAAATAAAAAAGCTTTTAAATAAAGAAAGAAATAATAATAAAAAAAAACTAAAGCCAAATAAAATACTTTAAAAAAAGGAAAAAAAAAAATAAAGTCTAGTCGTTCATTAAGCGGTCAACTTGACAGTTGACCGCTTAATTTCAAGCTGATTGCCAAAGCGAGACGTTTCGTCAGCATCTCGTGTCTAGGAGCGGTTTTTAGACACTGATTTATGTTCTCAATTTTTATCATTAGCATTCTTATCATCAATTTTCTATTAATTAGTATATATTGCCCTAATTATGGTTATCGTCCAAAAAATTTGTTAAGGGGTGAAAAAAAACCTTATTTGATGCTCTTATTTTTGAAATAAGAAAAAAATATATACATAAATTACGACTAAGCATTTGCCTATCATTTTTGGCTAATTATATTCACACCGTATTTTAATTGCATTAAAAAAACCCCCAAACTTTAGTTCATTTCTATATTGTTATCCCAATTTTTTATTGCATTCTTATTCTCAACGTTTTATAAATTAGCATATCATGTCACGAATGACAGTTTCGATCAAAAAATATGTTAAGAAGGCATTGAAAGACCTTCATATTTTTAAAATAACAAATAAAAAGTTCAAAGGACGAACCAGCAGAGAAGAGCCTTCGAACTCTTCTGTTTAGGAATAAAGTTGCCACTTATTTCAAAGCTATAGTAAAATTTCTTGGATCTTTTAACTTTGAAGGTCACTTGTTCTACAGAATTGCACTATTCTCCTCGGTTGGAATTACCGTTATATGATCCTACAAATTTAATTTTAGTTTTTGTTGAAGAGAGTTCCGTTCATAAATTTAGTATAGCTAGCATTTATGCACCCGTGTCTGACAAGGGATTATTAATGTGCAATTCCTTAAAAACCTCAAGAACTTCGCATATAATTTAAATTATTTGTTATGAAATGAAGATGATATAAAGACAGGAGGACGCTCCGGACGTTCAAAAAATTGGCCCAACAATTCTATTGGCTCACTGTATAAACCAGTCCAGGAATATGTCAAGCGTTGTAAAGTGTGTCGACGAATTAAATCCGAAAATGCGGCTCCTGTCGGGCTTTTACAACCTTTGCCCATTCCATGCCAAGTATGGGACGGCATTTCCTTGGATTTCATTGAGGGGCTGCCAACCTCCCATGGCAAGGACACTATTCTAGTAGTAGTCGACAGGTTAAGTAAGTTTGCACATTTTCTTCCCTTAACCTACCATTTTACTGCTAATTATTACCGTCTCTTCAAGCAACTTCTCCATGGTCTACCCAAATCCATCATCAGTGACCGTGATCCGATCTTTATAAGCAAATTCTGGCAAGAGTTCTTCAAAATGAATGTCAGGCACCAAGCTGCAACTCAGCTCCGTCTATCATCCGCAAACTGACGGTCAATCAGAAATAGTGAACCGTTGTTTGGAACAATACCTACAATGTTTCGATCACCAATGGCCGCATAAGTGGAGCACCTATCTTCCTTGGGCTGAGTTTTGGTATAACACGATGTACCATGCATCTACAGGAATGACTCCCTTCCAAGCACTTCCAATTCCTATATGCCAATACACATTTTCACCAGTGAACAAGTTTGATCAGAGTCTCCTAGCTAGAGATGAGCTTCTTCAACAACTTAAGACTAACATGGAGATGTTTGTTAATCGTATGAAACAAACAGCAAATCAACACCGGCGATATGGTGTTCCTTAAGCTACATCCCTACCGACAACAATCAGCTTTCAAACACGCTCATCAAAAGTTGACCGGTCAATTCTGTGGACAATATCCAATTCTACATAAGATTGGGAACGTTGCACATAAGCTACAACTACCAGAGGGAGCCTGTCTTCCATGTGTCTTTGTTTAAAAAATTCGTCGGAGACCTTAATGCACCTTCCAAGGAGCTACCACCAATTACAGGTGATGGGGTTGTAATCTTAACACCTCACCGAATTCTGGATCCCCGCTGAATATAACAAGGTGACTGTTTTGTGGAGGAAAGTTTGGTTCAGTGGAAGCATCTATCAAAGGAGGAAGCTACATGGGAAATTACTAAGTTGTTGCTGGAACAACTTCCATCTATGGACCTTAAGGACAAGGGTCCACTTGGTCGGGGAAGTATTCATAAACCGAGATGCTCGAAGAGGAACCCAAGACCATATCCCAAGTATTTGGTGCATTACTAAATCTGCTAGTCGTTAGAACTGTTGGAGAATAATTTGCATTTAACTTCCATTTTGTTGCACTTTATTTGCTTTCTGTGATTTACATAGTCAAGATAGGAAGCTTTTATTTTTTGTATTGTTTGTTAGGCTTTTGCCTATTTAAGAAGCTGGGGACATCAATAAAAGCATTAAACAATTTTTATACAAAATATGTGTGGTTTTTCATTCTCACCAAAGAGAATACTCATAAAACATTTACGTCGCTTGCCGAGCTCGACTATGATCTATCACCATCCTTGACCTAAAAATTATAAAAAAAAATTTCATCAATGCCCCGAAATTTAATTTCCATATTTCAATTTTGTGCTAACAATGATTTAACTATTTGCGTTTTCTACACCCTCGTTCCAGGTGAAGGATTGTTGAACATATAAAAATGGTGTTATACGCTTTTTTCTAAGTTGATTTTATCAGAATTCGCACTAAGGTCTCTGTTCAAGTCCAAGATCATCCGAGGCTCCTAATCAGAGGCCTCGGTCGACTCGAGTTCCTTACCACGTATTAGGGTTTCGCATATTCATTTGCTCGGAGGAGCCTCAACAGTTGAGGCATTATTTTTTTTTTCGAGAGGCTTCGATGATCGAGGCTTAAATATTTGTTCCGTGATACATGAGCAAGCGATGAGATAATCTCTTCTATCCATGCATTTTTCCTTTGTTACTCTTTCTTAGAGTGCTTATCTTTGCTACAACCACGTGTCCCAACATATTTTTACATCCTGCCATGTCGAGTCTATATTTCCAGTAGTCCAACAATTCTGTGTCCTGCAACTAATCTCAGGTTCACGGACGGTTTGAACTGAATGATCATTTCGGTGTAATGAAATTAGAAAGTGGGCTGTTTTTGTATGCAATTAGGAAGTGGTGTTTGGAATTTTTGATGGCCCAATTTTTGTGAATTTGAAGGGTGAATTGAGAGCTAATAGTTTTAGGCCCCGTTTGATTGGGCAGATTTTCCATGGAAGATGGAAATTTTTTTCCATTTTCTAAATTTTGCAGTGTTTGATAGGTTAAATTTTCTCNGAGAACATTTTCTTGATTTTTTGGTTGGAAAATATTTTCTAGGTTGGTTGGTTGCCAACAAGGAAAAGTTAAATCACGCTTTTTCTCATTCTTTGTTATTGTGATGTTAAATAACGAAACAAGACAAATAGTAATTGTAACGAGTTTGATATTTGAAAACATTCCATTTTGGCCTCATTGCAATTTAAAATCTAATCAAAGGCTCGCCGGTCATGATAACACGAAATAACGAAACGAAAATCTTGAACAATATTATTACAATCAACGATCAACGAAGAACGAATAAAAATCTAGAGAGGAAATAAAAATGACCTGTAACGACTAAACTACCCTTCCCGTGTGTTGAAAGGCGACACAGGCTGTTATTATCAAATTAAGTAATTTTTGAAATTATAAGTTAAAAAACTAACAATTCGTTTATCTTTCAAAATAAAATTATTATTCAGAGGTAAAATTAACCAAACATGTATTAGACCAATCTTCCAGAAAGTTCCTAAGCGGGAGACCTTGTTTACTTCCCGCTAAAAACCCAAATGAAATTCATAAAATCTGAATTTCAAATAAATTTCAAGCTCATTTAAAAAATTC
This sequence comes from Fraxinus cuspidata, assembly GCA_903798385.1. NCBI lineage: Eukaryota > Viridiplantae > Streptophyta > Magnoliopsida > Lamiales > Oleaceae > Fraxinus > Fraxinus cuspidata. The sequence goes on along the minus strand of CAIGRP010022361.1, from coordinate 10,563 downwards.
TTCCTATAAATACCCCTAACCACCTTGAACAACCCTCATTGCCATCTGTCCCACGCACAACAACCCCTCAATTCTGTTCATTGCCATCTGTCCCACGCACTTCCCTCTCATTTTTTGCAGAAGAATACCGAAGATCCTTGCAATTTCACAAGAGACGACCGACGCCACTGAGTAGAGTCCCTTGCTCCCTCTCCTTCACACACATTTGCACACGATGAACGCGATGCACATTTTGATTTGTATATATCAGTTTAATTTTTGTTTCTATTAGCACTACCATTTAACTACAATAATAGATCTGGTTGAATTAACTTTTTGCACTTGGACTTTGAATCATTTAATTCCTTGAGTCAAATCAATTTCTCTAGAGACGATCGACATCACTGAGTAGAGTCGCTTGCTTCCTCTCATTCTGTTCTTCTCACGTTCTTCCATCTCTCCCATGCTCATCTCTGTCATTTTTTGCAGAAGAATCATGGAAGGACAGAAGATCACTGCAATTTCTCAAGAGGCGAACGACACCACTGAGTAGAGTCGCTTGCTCCCTCTCCCTCACACACATCTGCACATGTTGAATGCGATGCACATTTTGATTTGTATATATCAGTTCAATTTATTTATTTATTTTTTTTCTATTAGCACTACCATTGAACTACAATTATTGATCTGGTGGATTAAGCTGTTTGCACTTAGACTTTGAATCATTTGATTCCTTGAGTCAATCAATTTCTCAAGAGACAATCGACATCACTGAGTAGAGTCCCTTGCTCCCTCTCCCCCACACGCATTTTCACATGAGGAATGCCTTGTATATATCAGTTTATTTTTTGTTTCTATTAGCACTGCCACTCAATTACAATAGTTGATCTGGTGGATTCAGCTGTTTGCACTTACACTTTGATTCATTTAAATCCATGAGTAAATCAATTTTTCAAGAGATGATCGACACCAATGACTAGAGTCACTTTCTCCCTCTCCTTCACGCACATTTTCACACGTTGAATGCAATGCGCGTTTTAATTTGTATTTATCAGTTTAATTTTGTTTCTATTAGCACCACCATTCAACTATAATAATTTATCTGGTGGAATCAGTTGTTTGCACTTAGACTTTGAATCATTTTATTCCTTGAGTCCATTTTGAAGTTAATCTCTAACTGATTGTTCTGTTTTGGTTTTCTATTCTAAATTGTGTGAAGCTCGAATAAAAATCGCAAAGCAGATTTGAATGGACCAGAGAAAGAAAAGGCGAGAAATAATAATTCTGGAGGTCCAGAGAATCTATCAGGAATTGTTTTCATGTGAGAGTTTACTTTTTTTTTTTTAACCTCAGGTTTATAATATTTTTGTGGAATGTTTATTTGAGATGTTTTAATTCGATATGTGATAGGGAGGATTTGGGGAATCTGCTGAAGCATAATTTTCCTGGTAACAAATCCGATGCTGTTGCCACTGCTGTAAGATTCTTATATTCTTCCCGTTAGTATCATGTTTTCTATGGGTTTTAGATCATCAAACTATTAACAGACAGACTAATTTGAATTTTATACTTAATGCATGTGAATTTCGATTCCAAAATTTTACTAGTACCATGTAGATTATATTGTTAATATCCAAACGAGTGCAATAGTTTATGGGGGAGCTACAGCAGGAGAATAGAGCCGTTGTGAGACAACTGAGCCGAGCTGAGGGGTAGATTTTGGACTGGAGGGTTAAAGGGTTACAAACCACAATGGACTTTTGGTTAAGAATTCCTCACATGGGCAGTATGCAATAAGTGGATTCTATGACTGTAAATTCTAAGTGTTGGACATTCTTCATAGAATAACTAAAGGTGATCTAGAACGAATTTCCTAAAATAAAATTGAAAAAGTAAGCTGATTTGGTAATTCCAACAATTAGTAAGCTGATCTGGTATCAAGTGCAGTATTTTGCAATTTCCTCGCCTGTTCAGATCTTCTCATTCATTTCTCCAAATAGTATCTCTTTTAATAAATTGTTTTGCAAATTCTTATTTGAATGGATATGTTGATAATCAAATCCAGGAAATGAGGGTGATGGCTTGCCCCAAGAAGATAATTCAAGCTCAAGTTTATTCAGGCCAAAGAAATCACTAGATTTTGCCGAGGGAGATGGTTTAGGGTTTATTTATAGATGATGATGAAGAAAAGCGTTACAAGTAGCGAAAAGTTGTATCAGAATGGAGAAAAAGAATAATCCCAATCTATGAGAGATTCAGTGATAGACTTTGGTTGAGCAAAGTTAGTGGATACTGTTCATTTGTTGCAGACGTAGAATCTAAATAGTTCAATCTTGAAGATGATCTAGAATATAATATACCACATGTCCTCTGGCCGTGGTATGGACATCACATTGAGTATATGGGGGTAAAAGACGGAACGGATGAGCCATTGAACCCGATTTTGATTGATTGGTTGAATTTTGTGCTCTACTAGAGGAGACCAAGTCTCTCCCGTCAGAGTCTCCTCGAATTTCTTTTCTTTGATAACAATTGATCTCAAATTTGTATACATCTCCTCATATTGATTTCTTCTAAGCTGATTGCCATATCAATATTTTTGGTAGTTGTACGAGATGCATCATCATTCCCACTAAGGTTACTTTGTGTTTAACCACTGTAATTCTCGAGACCCATCAATGAAAGAACCTTCATGGGATCCTGTAAAAGATAAAGCTCTACTAGAGGAGACCAAGTCTCTCCAGTCAGAGTCTCCTCATGCAACCAACAAATGTAAATATAATGAAAAATGATTATGAAGGATTTCAGGCTGTTTACAAAATTCAAGTGTACTTGTTTTAGCTTCAGTCCTTGTGGAATCATAATTTGTGACATGAAGAAGGTCATCATCCTCCTACCTTTAGTCACTATATGTTAGAGTTTTGTCACACATAGTGGCTAAAAGGTAGGAGGATGATAATATTTTATCACAAAACTCTAACACATAGTGGTTAAAAGACAGGAGGATGATAACTTCTTCATGTCACAATTTATGGTTCCAATAATACTAAAGCTAAAATTTAAGTACACTTGAATTTTGTAAGCAGTCTGGAGTCGTTTATAACCATATTTCATTATATTTGCATTGGTTGGTTGCATGAGAAGACTCTGGTTGGAGAGACTTGATCTCCTCTAGTAGAGTCTTATCCCTTTCAGGATCCCATGAAAGGTCCTTTGTTGATGAGTCTCGAGAATACAGTGGTGGAACACAAAGTGATCTTAGTGGGGATGATGATGCATCTCGTGCAACTACCAAAGATATTGATTTGACAACCAGTTTAGAAGAAATCAATTTGAGGAGATGTCTGCAAATCTGAGATCAATTGTTATTAAAGAAAAGAAATTCGAGGAGACTCTGGCGAGAGAGATATGGTCTCCTCTAGTAGAGCACAAAACTTAACCAATCAATCAGAATCGAGTTCAATGGCTCCTCCGTTCCGTCTTTTACCTTCATATACTCAATGTGATGTCCACGCCATGGCTAAAGGACATGTGGTATATCATATTTTAGATCATCTTCAAGATTGTGCTGTTTAGATTCTACGTCTGCAACAAATGAGCAGTATCCACTAACTTTGCTCAACCAAACCTTAGTGACTTGTATATCAGGTTTATCACTGAATCTCTCATAGATTGGGAACAACTTTTCGCTCTTTGTAACGCTTTTCTTCATCATCATCTATAAATTCTACAAAATCGTCTCTAGTAGTGCAACTACTAGAGATATTGATTGGCAACCAGCTTAGAAGAAATCAATTTGAGGAGATGTATACAAATTTGAGATCAATTGTTATCAGAGAAAAGAAATTCGAGGTTTAATAAATCATCATATTTTTGTTATTGATGCCGTTAACGCACATCGGCATCAATATTGATAATGGATATTTCAGAAATTCAGTGTCCTAGGGTCATGAAATTGTTGCTTGGTTATTGGTAGTAACCTGTTTCTGTCTGTTTTTTTTTTTATATTAGAATTACTCAACCTTTCGTACATTTCTTTTTGTTTTTTGTTTCTTAAGCACAATCCAGAATGCTTTTATGACTTTCGTGAAGGGGATTGCCAGAAAATATGAAACTTGGAATTGATTGAATATTCAATCGGATACATAGGATCAATTAAACTTTTCTCGATTGTGAATACCCCGATTGACCATTTTAAGCGATGTCAATGAATGCCTTGATGATGGAATAACAGGAGCCGTGTTTAGAAAATCTCAAACAATAGCCGAGTCATTAATACAGGTTCAAGCAAGTCGAACTAAGCTTGAGTGACCTGAGCTGTGTAAAGATTTATGGCTTAATCTTCCAGTTCTGTGGAGAATTCTAAAAACTCCGTTTCCATACACTAATCACCTTGATCATTTTATTGGGTTAGGCATTTGAGATACAAGAAAGTTATAACCTTCGTGAACAAACGTTCATCAATAACACAATATGAAGATGGTTTTTACAAGCAAACATAGATTTTGTTTCTTATAATTTTGTGCTCGATTACGAAGAACATTGATGAACACTAACATGGTTCGATGATGGTCGTTAGGACCTTTTATAAATCTCGCTGGTATCATTAGCCCCCCAACTCGAGAGTGTAGTTCAGTCAAGCTAAGACTTTTCCCATTTGCATTGGGACATGGAGAAAGAAAGTGGCAGGATACATTTCACAATTTGTGATGATTTTGCTCAGAAATTCATCACGAAAAATTATCCAAGTGAAAGTTGCAATACTAAGACATGAGATCACCTTTTTTGGCCAATTTAACTTGGAATGTCTCTACGAAGCCTGTGAAATATATACGTAATACATTGCAAACCAATCTTTATCTGCTAAACTGATTTTCGACTGAATTGAATCATAATATACTTAAATGGAGCATGTTTGGAACTCACTTTTTTACTTATAAGTACACGTGTCTTAATTTAAGTGATCTTTAGTTTGCTTTCATATGCAATTGTCTCGTGGTCATTCAAAACTGTCTTTTCAATTTCTTTTGATATAAGCCTTAAATTGGTGCCATTAGTTTATTAATTTCATTTATGTTTTCCAATTGAATTAATTTACCCAAAATGTATCAATGAAGAAAGAAATTTTTCGACTCGACGTTGAAGTTAAATCTAAAAGCAAGATGAATTAAAAGCAGTAAAATATATATTATGATTCAATCTAAGCTTAATAAAACTATAACCTTATCAAACTTAATAAATTGCAACAAAGTTTGTTAATGACGCCTAAGTGCTATTTGAAAGATTGGTATCTACCATGCAATATTTCCCTCAAACCGCAAGAAGGTTTTAGTAATTCATAAAATCAACGCATTTTAACGCTTATATGCACAAGTGAATTTATTAGCAAAGAAAGTGAACGATCTTTCCATAAATCATTCAGTTTTAGCAGTTCAAATTTTGAGTCCAATCTGTGAAGAATGTTTAGGAAGAGCAGTTGATTTCCACCTAATATATGAGGATAATTTGAAGAATATAATTTTTTTTTTTTTGGGTTGAAGAACTTGGTATCGTAACATTTCTTATAGAGATAATTTAAAAAATGGTCTTGCCCTTATAGTTGATTTCAAAAAAAATTTAAAATATATAGACTATAGTGATAATTTCTATAAGAACTTGTATTGTGATGTTACTTGGGTCTCAACTTCATTTTTTTCTCAAACAAAATACCGAACTTTCTTTTCTTTTTGACATTAAAACATTCTAACTACCATCGATATAAACCAAATTAGCCTCGACAAAAGAAGTTTTTGAAAAGCAAAAAATAAAGTAAATAATAATAATAATAAAAGGACATTAAATGAGGGAGGGGACCCGCCCAGCCCGAACCTGTTTTAATTGGGTATAGGGATAGAGTAAAATGACAAAAATACCCGATGGAACGAAAGTGGGAACGACCCGTCCTATATTTGCTCCGATGCCATTTCTATTTACGGCTTCCCAATCCATTCTTCTAAGTAGAAATGTACAATACAAAATGTGTAACAAGCACATGAGTAACGAGTAAAAATACAAATAATAAAAAGTTCCAAAAAAATTGAAAAAATGTAGGAATCAATGGGATAATTGCAACCACAATCCCAAATCTTTCAATTTTTTGTTACTTTTGGCCTAACCTTTCATTTGATGTACCTACATTTCAAACCTTTCATTTTCGTGTGTCGAAAGGACATATGAACAGATTCCATCCATATGTCCATTAGTTTATCAAGAAAATTAATTCTGAGCATATTTTAATCAATTTTAAATGGTAATGATAACTTTACATTTTTCTCACATAAAACAATTAAAATAAGGAATAATTGCAGTCACGGTCCCAAACATTTTTCATCTTTACATTTCATTTTTGCACCCCTAGTCTCACACTTTTCAATTGTGTAATCTGTCCAAATCGTCGTGTTGATAAAAAAATTTGACTAAGTTATTAACTATTTCAATAAGGGTGAAACGTAAACTTTATATATTTTCAAATAAAATAATTAAATAAAAAACCAAAAAAAAGGAATGAAAATTTCTTCCCCACTACACCTAGAAAAAACCCACCCACGCATTGAGAAATTTTGCAAAATGACTCAAGATTTGCAAAATAACTCAAGATTGGCGCCATGAGAAATACGAAATGAACAACAAAGTCTCCCATTTGCTCAAAAATTGCAAAACCCTTGAAACCCTTAAATCGATCCACGCCCACCTATTGATCTGCGGTTCAATTTTCTCTTCAGACCTCACTCTCAATAAAATCCTTCGTCTTTACTCGCGTTTTGGAAGCACTAACTATGCGCGGAAGTTGTTTGATAAAATCCCCCAACCAAACTCATTTCTTTACACTTCAATGATTCATGGATACGTCGAGAATTTACAAAACAGAGAAGCCTTTTTTCTCCTTTATAAAATGCGGGTTCTAGATGTCCCGTTGTTGAATTTCACTATTTTAACAATACTGAGGGCGTTGGGCCGTGCAAAGAGGTTGAGAGATGGGGAGGGGATTTATGGGTTTGTTATAAAGTATGGGCTCGGGTTTGATTTGTTAGTGCGAAATGGGATGATTGACTTTTTTGTAAAGTGTTGGGAAGTTTGTTATGGGAGAAGGGTGTTTGATGGAATGGAGGAAAAGGATGTTGTTTCTTGGAATACAATGATATCAGGGTATGTAGGTGTTGGGAGAGTAGAGGATGCACGGGAATTGTTTGATGGTATGTTGGAGAGGAATGTGGTTTCTTGGACTATTTTGATTTCTGGGTATGTGAAAATGGGTGACATGGTGGAGGCACGAAGGCTTTTTGAAGCAATGCCTGTTAAGGATTTAGCTGTTTGGAACCTAATGGTTTCTGGCTATGTGGATGTTGGTGAACTTGATGCCGCTCGTGTTCTGTTTGAAAAAACACCAGATCAGGATGTGGGGATGTGGAATTTGATGATATTAGGGTTCTGTAAAGTGGGAGAAATGGAGAAGTCAAAGGAGTATTTTGAGAAAATGCCTCAAAAGAATGTGTCGTCATGGACCATCATGTTAGATGGATATGCTAAATCTGGAAATATGAACGAGGCGAGGAAATTATTTGACCAGATGCCTGAGAAGAATCTGATTTCTTGGTCTGCTATAATTGGGGGTTATGCAAAGAATGGGCAACCTCATGCTGCCTTGAAGTTATTTGAATGCTTTAAAGGGACGGGTATCAAGCCAGATGAAACATTTATTTTTGGTATAATCTCAGCTTGCTCTCAGCTGGGGATTGCCGATGTAGCTGAGTCAATTATTCATAACTATATGGGAACAATTTCTTCAAAAACACATGTAGTCACCAGCTTAATAGATATGTACGCAAAATGTGGAAGAATTGAGAAAGCCTCACAAGTATTCAAAATGGCTGATAAAAAAGATTTGCTTTGTTATAGTACAATGATTGCTGCCTTTGGAAATCATGGTTTGGTTCCAGAAGCAATCACTTTGTTTCATGACATGAAAATGGCGAACATAAAACCAGATGCAGTAACGTTTCTTGGAGTTTTGAGTGCATGTAATCATGGAGGACTTGTTGATGAGGGCAGGAGCTGTTTTAAGCAAATGATAGAAGAATATAATATTAAACCCACTGAGAAGCATTATGCATGCATGGTGGATCTCTTTGGTCGTGCTGGACTACTAGAAGAGGCTTACAATCTAATTTGTGACATGAATGTGCTACCAACAGCAGTTGTATGGGGTTCTTTGCTTGCAGCTTGTAAGGGTTATGGCAATGTTCATCTGGCTGAAATTGCGGCCTTTGAGTTATTCAAGATTGAGCCTGAAAATTCAGGAAACTATGTTCTTTTATCTAGTATTTATGCTGCTGTTGGAAGATGGCGTGATGTTGCTAAATTAAGAGCAATGATTAGGGAGCATGGAGTGAGGAAAAATCGTGGTTCGAGTTGGATTGAGTTAGACTCTGTGGTGCATGAGTTTGTCATGAGAGATATGTCACATTTGGATAAAGAGAGAATATATTTTATGTTAGATTTGCTTCGTGAGGAAATGAAGCTTTTAGGTGACTCAGCTTTGAGCCCTTCTCAATCTGAATCCACTGATTTTATAAATGGTGGAGTGAGAAATAAGATGCATAAGTTAGCGAAATGCAATGCTGTGGAGCCTGATTATGTTGAATCTATTGAATTGTGATCATTTTGAATGATTCTAAATTCATATTGATTTTGCTTAATTCCTAAGCCTCTTTTAGGTCACCAATGTCTTTGCCAAGCTTCAAACCATCTCATCAAAGGTGGTGCTTCACAGAATCAGAGACAAAGGTCTGTTGATTGCTTGGTTTTTTCAGTGTAACACAACTGTTTAAATTTTTTTTTTCTACATATTTCCGTAGTGTATGAATGTTAGCTTAAATTATTCATATGGCTATCAATCACTTAATTTTTCCAACTTAATCTTGTTGACCAACAAAAATATGTTGACAAACTCATAATGACTAATGAGAATAATGTTGGAATGAATCCATGGAATTTTACATAACTTTTAGTTAATATTATTTCCTTATATGGCATCTGTATCTTGTCTGCTTGCTATCAAAATGGCAGTCAATTTTTGAGATATTATTTAGTGTTTGTTCGATAAAAAATTTAAAATTTATCTAATTTTTAACCGATCAAACTTTAATTTTTACCATATATTTCATGGGATCCACAATTTTTGTCAATTTTTATCAAAATCTGTTAAAACTTCTATTATAAGATTTGTCAAACAACCGCTTATTACCAGATCATACTGCAAAATAAGTATGGCACCAGCACACGATAAATAGGGAAGAGAGTTCTATTTTCAAATAAGCAGAAAGTGGGTCTAGTTTTGGGAACTTACTGTATTTCTTTTCATGTTAGTTCCATACAATGCAAATATACGAGTACAAAAAGAAGATTACAAATACGGATCTGTTCCTTGACCACACAGATTCAGCAACAAATTAGCAGGGTCCTATCAAATACCTCTTTACCAAAAGAACGTAAGTGTTCTAAACAAGATCAAGGTTTAGAATTTGATCTAGATACCTTTCTGTCTGTTATGTTACTTGTTGAAGTTCAATGAACCTGCAGAATATAAAATTAAACTGGATGAATAACGTATTTATTGGGTTATGTTATTAATTTGTTCAATCTCTTCTCTGAAAAGTCAGCTTTATAATCTGCTCATTTATTAACAAAATTATTGTTCAAGATGCACAAAAAAATTCTTCATTGCTCGAAGAGATCAATATGGAAATGTTTCATATCTGCCAACTGATTAGCATTATGATGGTTTTGTAAGATTTTGGATGCTGTATATAAGTATATCTCTCTGTCTCTCTTTCTTTATGGAAGATGGCATCCTACTTTTATGATATATTCAATCCCATCAATTATCATATCGCCAGTGATATTCAACTTACTCGGTGATTCTCACTGTGTACTAACCATTGAGCATATATTGCGATTTCCCTAAGTATGACTTTCCCTGGCTGATATTAGTACTTGAACTAGAAGATATTCTTGTATGTTGGCTTATGGAAACTTTTTAATTTTTATATTTTAAAAGGAGATAAATAGATTTCACCCCTCCCCCGAAAGGAGAACCCAAGTCATCAGCCTGGTAAGCCTTCGCTCTAACCACGAGTCAGGCCATGATTTTTTAAGGAAGCTTTTGAAGCTGACAAGTACGATTAGTTGACTTAAATGTTTCGTCATCTTTTGCTATGTTTATCTATATGGTCTAAATTACTGCTAAGAGAAATTAAACATTCTTGGTCTGAAACGAAAGATTCATGCTTTTTCACAAACTGAAACTAGAACAGAAAATGATAATAGTTGAAGCAGCATAACTATTCTTTGGATACCTTACTGTATTTCAATTGATTCCAGTAATTCACATATTGCTATCATCATCTATGATACGAAAAAAGAACATTAATGCCACGTTCATGTGCAAAATTCTAGGTTATCCACATTGTCATTATAGTTCTTGACCAAAATTAAAGTATAAACTTAATGAACACATTAATTTCTAGAGTTTTATTGGGCTCACTG
>CAIGRP010022312.1:0-18880 GCA_903798385.1 Fraxinus cuspidata | reverse complement strand
GATAGGAGTTAATATTTGACCAAGTCATGCTAACTAACTCCACTCCAAAATTCATATATTTTTTTATACACGTGTGAAACCACATTCATTAAATATAAAATAAAAATTAAAGCTAATTCTTTCGACTTCGATAACTTGGACTCTGTTAATCCAAATTAACTTTTTCTCGAGTCAAAACGCATGATTAATTACAATCTATCCAACGAACCTAATATTCATATACTTATCGTACTTGGTCAAAATCTAAATATATGACCCAAATAAAGATTGAAATTGCTACCAAATGCCATGCTTGATTTCTCATTCTCTCAAATCACCAAAAAAATAGACTAAAAAGGTTGCTAACAAACGGGCCCTCACTATTTGAATGATGCATAAGCCTATTAGATTGTCCTTGGCACTACACTTAATATCCCATCTATTAACGGGTACTATAGTTAAGATACATGAAAACTAATGTCATTCGTCCACTCCTCAACCTGCTTCGGTAATTCCCGTCAATCAACCTGAAGTTCGACCCTGGTTGCCAATAGAACCATCTCTATTAATATTTTAGCGCACCGCCCCCAATCCTGAAGTTCGACTCAATGTTTTGGCATCCTACTTCATCAACAATTCTACCAAGAAGGTTTGGATATCCCCCACATGCTCCCTATAAATATTAGGCTCTTCTATACAATTTTAAGTGTGAGAAAATAGATTACTAGAATTATATGATCCATTGTGATTTTCTCTCTTCTTCATTATTCTTAAGTCAACAAAATCCCTCAATTCCTCTGCCATGTTATTGTCTTTATTATTCTTTTGCTTGATCAAATATTTCATTATTGTGACATATAACTTCAATATCTCAATATGGTAGTTGGTTTCACAACAATTGGTATCAGAGTTATTCTGGTATCTTGTTTGTTTCACAACACCAACAATGGCTTCAGTGGTCTAAACTCTTATGGAATGCAAAGATGGAACAGAATTCACAATTCCAGTCAAAATGTAATTGCTTAATCTTCCACTTTTTCTTTTATGTAAATAGTATTAGAAAAATGTCTTGGCAAATAACATGAATTTAGTACTGTTCTAAGCTTTATTTTGCTTTATACATTCGACGGTATTACAAAGCTCTCTGTAAGTGGGGATATGAAATGACAACTAAGAATATTATCATTATTGAACAAAAAGAAAAAAAATCTAAAGACAGAATCTTAAACTTTTCCAACTTTCTAGTAAAGAGTATCAAACAAGGCCTATCAAAACCTTTAGTAAGAATATATGCTAATTGTTTCTAGGTAGGAATGAACATCATAAATAGCATTTATCAAATTAGAAAAGAATCACTTATTTAACAAAAACTGTCTTGTAAGTCATCATTTTAAAGATGATTCTGCATCCAATTCTCATTGTACATTCTTCTTTCTGAGGCTGGTAGAGGTCTGTGTTTAGCAAACGATGCCTTTTGTGTGCTAATATGATTGCAGTATCTTAACTAAGAAATATAATTTTTTTTCTGTCCTTCTAATAGGCTGCATCCTGTCGACGATTCTTGGTTGGCTAGTTCATTTAAATATTGGAGTATTAATTTTGATCTCTATCTGAACATTAGTTTATTTAAATATTGGAGTAATAATTTCTGTTTCCCTTTTCCAGGAGAAATATGCTGAAATTTGCTATCCACGCAGAAGATTTGTTACCTTCATCTTATTCCCTCTAAACCATTCAAAAAATTGTAAAATAATATTTATGGAATCTGGAAAGATAGTGATTCAGTAAGCTGAATAGTCTGGATTCCATGTTAAAATAGGAGAGTATCCCTTTAGATATTAATCTGTTTTGGCACATGATGTCAGATTGCACTTTCCATGAGAGATTTAGATGACAGTCCAAGATTCATTAAACATCTTTTTAAGTTAATATGGTTTGAAATGATTTTAAAATTTTGATTTTACTGAATTTCTTTGTGACAATGAATTGAGTAAGTTGCATTTGCATTGTGAAGTCCTATTAAATTCACAGAGCAATGAAGACTCTACTTTGAACATACATTTCCTTGCTATTATTTTTCTGTTGAGCTTGAAAATCAGGCTCTTGTGATCTGCATGTGGTTCATGGATAGCCTGGCACGTGGAATAATTAGCATATATGTATGATCTTGGAGTGTTCATGGATAGCCTGGCACGTTTTAGGCATGGCCTGGAGCGCTTTCAAATTCTTTTCCTTCTTCGATCAAGTTTAAGTTTTTCGAATGACGTGTGTCAACCTCATTTGAGGCAGAAAATGTAATTGATCAATTTATGAAAATCCCTTTTGCCATATATTTGAAATAAAACAGCCTACAAATGAGAAGCCTAGTAACGAATAAATAAACTAAACATTTTACAGAGGTTTCAAAAAGTATAAAGAAACTGAAAGCACACTATTTTATCCAGAAAGAATGATAGATTGGAGTTACCAGTTCTGACATTAACAAATCCTGCTAACCAATTTAGCCCCTGTTTTGAGCTCTATTATCCAAAAACCCATTTTTTTAAACTCATTTTTAATCACACATTCACTCAATAAAATAATTTACATGTAAACCCAAAACTTTTTCTTACTTTATATCACACATTTTCAAAAAATTCACTTTACAAAATCCATTTTTGTGAAAAATGGGGCTCAANCTCAATAAAATAATTTACATGTAAACCCAAAACTTTTTCTTACTTTATATCACACATTTTCAAAAAATTCACTTTACAAAATCCATTTTTGTGAAAAATGGGGCTCAAAAAAGGGCGTAATACAATACGAAAATGGTGTAACATGAGAGCTTTCACATACATTACCATTTTCTACTCATTAGATTCAAGAATTAATACAACAATTCTTTAAATTGAAAGTCGAAACATTAGCTCTCGGAGGCAAAGGGAAAAAAAAAAAAAAAAAGTGTTCATATAAAATGTATATTTGAAAAGCTATTGCAGAAGTTTTAAAGAATCAGTATTTAAAATAACAAGTTGCCATTTCTATTGAGAATTACTCATAGATACCTGTTAAAGCAATCTTTCTTTTTCTCTTCCAGGAAAAGCATGCAAAGATATTACATATTCCCTTTTCATAAAAGGTTCACTTGTGTCACAGCAATCACGAGCATCTGACAAATTGAATCCGAATACAGGATTAGCAAGTTTTGTGTTGATTTGAATCTGTAATTAGCAATACTCAACTTTAACCTTTTCCTTTAACTATGCACAGAAAGAATAGGCCAATTTGGTGATTTTAGAGTCTATCTTAAGTTTCTTTGTGGTTGGATATCCGTACTCTGAAAATGATGCATGAAAAAAGTTGTTAACGTATAATAAAAAGATAGTGGTGTCGAGCAAATTTGTCTTTTCAATTGTGCCACTGCAGTTCGGTGAGATGTCATCACTATCGAATCAACTTATCCAAAATTTTACCTATTAGTAAGAGAGAAACTTATTTATTTGAGTGATGTTGGACATGTGGAATTTTCATAATTGAGTGTGAAACTTGACACCAGCACTTTTTTATGCTTTGTACCATGTTCAACTACACAATCTAAAAGTTCAAGCCATCGGTGAAGGAGGAATTTAATGAACACAATTTGTATATTTTTATTCTCAACAATATTTTCCATCAAGAAAACCCCTGCGGCATGCCTTGATGACTAAATAATGATCAATGCTTTCGTTTGATGTCCTATAGTAGTCTAGTGTAAAGCTAAAGGACTTTATGCTAGGAAGTTTAAGGTTCCTTTCGGGTTCTTCATGATGAAATACATGTTGAAAATGTGACAAACTATAAAGTACTGTAACGAGACAGAAACGCTGAACGGCTAGGAGAATTCGTAAAATTGTTCTGTCTAATGAACTACAGAAAGAATAAAATATAATAATTTCAACCTGCTTTGGCATGCACAAATTTCCAGTGAATCTCTGGGATCAGCGTGGCTCTGATTTTGGATCTTGCAATACAAGATTAGGTGGAAACGTCATCTTCTTCTTGGTAGAAATGTTGGAATTCCTTGTGTTAAAAGATGGCAAAGATTTTTTTTCTGAAAGCAAGGATAAAGCTGCAGGAGTTGCAAAGGAAGCTGCCTATTCATATACACAACAGAAATTCTCTGCTAAATGCCTGAAATTGTTGTAAAACTTCTAGGGTATGTTTGGTGATCAACTTCTTTTTCTCCCTTATTCCTAACCAATTTGATGCAGCCCACAAATGGAAATTATCAATTATTTTTTGGCTAAGAAAACCCCCAGACCAGATGCTAAGAATTAGTATTATGGTAGTATTAGATTTTTCCTTCGGTTAAGGTTTTGTTTCTGGTAGTATTTTGATTACTATCTTAGATTATGATTCGAATTTCCTTATGAAGTAGAAGTATAAAAAGGGCCCTCGTGTCTTTAAAAAAGTGGGACTTAATGAAATGAAATACTGAGTGTTTTCAATTATGTGTCCGAATTCTCGGTATTTTGTGGGAATCAACGAGTCTTTGATGCCTAATTTTCTAGTGTTCATGAGTGAATCATCATGGATTAGAACGTTGTTCGTGAATTCCTTGTTATTGCACTTTTGTACTCTACCCTGCATCAAGTATTGTCAAATCCAGCCTTCAAAACCTGCCATTGAGAACATCTTTTACTGCTGCACGTCCTGATGCAAGCTATATAAGGTAGTTCCAGGGAGATAAACTTGTCAGAACGAAGAAACGGCTGCTAAAAAAACTTTGTATTATGAAGAAATGATATTTATTTCTACGATATCATGAAATTGCTTACCTTAGCTTGCCATGTAGTTTGCTGCCTGCTACTTTGGATTCTCATGCACTTGTGGTATAAGAGGACTGACCAGGTAAGATTTCAAGCTTCAAGAATAAGCCAGTGCAGAAAATTGCTCAGAGACAACTTAGCACATGTTATGTATCATGATCAACTGAGAGGTAAGAATCATGTTACCTTTAAGGGCAGGTACCTTATGATTTTCTGGTTTGTGCTGAACTAAAGAATACATTATGGGCATATTTGGTTGAGAAGATTGGATAGAACTAAGGGAGAAATAAATTAAATTCTTGAGTCAAGTTCTATCTAGTACTACATCTCAAACATGCCTTATACATTGTCAGTGAGGACGGGATAATCTGCAACCGGAGGACTAGATGCAATAAGTAGAATAACCATCTAAACCTCAGGATGCAGATTACCTGATCCTCACCCAATATCATTCATGGTTCAACAGAAATGAATTGAGAGGAAAACAAGAACAGACTTGTTAATTTCATGCAGAAGAGGTTGGTTGATAAACCATATGCATGGGAGAGACGTATTTATAATCCTTGATAAAGCTGACACCTAAAATTCCTCAATTATAGGTTTGCATGCAGTAAAGAAGCTAGTAGTATAAAGCATTATAAAATGTTGTCATCTCTAATCATCGTAGTCGATTCTGTTCCCTGCTAACCAATGATATGGCAAGAACCTTACTTTTCTCAGATAACTATATTTCTTCATAGGCTGCTTTATCAACAGGACCAGATCGCTCTCTGGCTCAAAATTCATGATATTCTGAGCAATGTAGAAACTTAGAAGGAAAATAACAAGATTGAGTTGTCCCCTGTAAAACAGTATTCCAGAAGTAACAAGGTAGACTGTCGTATGAGCTTCTCACTGGGGTCCCGCTGTGCCAAAAGCGAGGAATAAATTGAGACTGACTCAAACAGGGTAGAATCTTTCATTGTTCTGGCTTATCATGGTACTTATTCAATTTTAATCTCCATGAAATCATACATTCAATTAGGAAAGGGAAAAAGGCAACATTTGCATGTTATAGTACATCAGGTTTCACGATCTTCTTTAGCTTTTATACATTTTGCATAATATATTCCCTTGGTAATTGGAAGGCCCCAATTTGAAAATTCTGAGATGACAATGGAAGTGGGCAGATGGACGTTGATCTGCCCGTCCGGAATCTTTTCAGACGCGAGTAAAAAGGGTATAAAAAGTGACAATGGTTACACTGCAAAATATCTCATTCACGAAAGACCAAATGACTATCAACCTGATGCTTATGCCAAGATTAGTGGTAACGTAGGCAACATGCACACAAAACAAGGAACGTGTAAACGAGCAATGTGTATTTCATGTGGTCCTTTTCCTTTTGCTTTTTATCCAAGAATACCAATCTTTTAGGGTACGTTTGGTGTTGTAGTATTTTAACTTACTGTTTTCTAAAACCGTCTTGTGCTATTAAATTCACCTTCGATTACGAACTTTTTATCATCCCATCCAAAAAGCTTTTTGGATAGCTTCGTCTAAGAAACAATAGTGACCAGAGACATAACTTCTTTTCTTTTGAAAAGAAGTACAAAAAATCACCATGTGGTGTTATGAATTAAAGAACTCGAGCCCACAAGTGCTTGTTTTCACATGGAGTATGCACCCATAGTTTCTCTCTGACAATTAATGAGTACTTTATGAGAGAAATATGTTTGAATTTGATATAGACAAGAAGATGGAATATGCGACTTATCCTATAGCCACACCCAAATGAGCATACATATATGGCTTGTTTCATAGGGTGAAACTCTCCTAAGCTAAGCACAAGTAAGGATAGGGGTGCAGACATACGCACACGTTTTTTACAAGAGTTTTGCTGATTATATATGGCCACCTGCCCTATACAAGTAGCACGCTCCTTTTGACAATAAGAATGATAAATGACTACCAAGGGTAGAGTATAATTCTCTTAGCTCCTAGTATATTATGTCGATTAAGTTTTCATCGAATGGAGGTCAAGTCTTACATTCGCGTCTCTAAAATTTTATATTTTATTTCTTTCCTTGTACTAATAAATACTCAACCCACACAATGGTTCGATTAAAACAATGGAGGAAAAATTTATATTTTTTTCCATTATCCCAGCTAGTACTGCGTATCACTATCAATCTGCAGGGTTCTCCGGCAAAGAGCATTCCACAAAAAATATAACTCACGTTCCATTGGGTTCTTTAAATTTTGTGAGTAACATGTGAGCTTACGCTTACTCCCAGCCTCTTTGATTGGTAGGAAGGCGGGTTTGAGAACTAGTAATCACTAAAAAGAGTACTCCTTCCCTGCCATTGAATTATCGAAGATCAAAATTCAAAACTATGCAAAGATTGTATTCGCAATGCCACCACAATTGAAAGCAAACACTCATTCATGCACGGCTGCCATTAATAACCACTTGAAATAACACTGATATCTTCCTCGTGACTATTGCTCGTAAGGCCGACAATACCTCTCCTGTCATTGAATAATCATACAAAACCTTCTTCATTAAGCAATGCTTTTATAGTTTGGCATCTGATGCAACTTGGAATAGATAGAACACTCACACCAAACTCACTTAAAGAGGATGATTTTTATCAAGTAAACCTTTCACATCGTTATGATTAAGCTAGAGTTGATGTATCAGAAGTTCCAAATTCCCCGGGAATATCTGATATTTTATTCCACCGTTGCTTGAGCCTGAAAGATGACAGTCGAGTTGTCGGTACACTAACAAACAACTAAAATAGATCAAATTAGACATGATTATGAAAGACGACAACTAAAATAGATAAAAGTAGGGCCTATTTGGACCGGATTAAAATCTGATTTTAATTTAAGTCAAAGTCAAACAATCAATATTAACCACATATTTCATGGGTCCTACATCTTTTCAACCACACATCTCAAAAACTTCTATCACAATCCACTAAAAATCTAATTTTAATCCCCACCAAACAGACTCTAGACGTGATTATGAAATAAGACGCATGTAATGAAAGTTTTCATTTGTCGGGTTGAGTAGCATCTCAAACAAAAATTGAGATCGGCTCTCATCGTAAAGAGTTTCAAGGAGTACAATTATCATGGACAAAAATCTAAGTACATTACAGCTCAAACCATTTACATTTGAAATAAGTCAACATAAGCCACATATTTAAAACTTATCTTAAAGATAAGTCACCACAAACACATTCTTAGCCAATTTATAAGAGGTCAAACTTGTAGAAAGCTAATTTAGATCTTCTAAGCTTTACATCGTCTCTTTACTTCTATTAATAAGTTATATTCTATATTTTATGGCATGTTTGGTAACGGAGTGATCCGCATTATTAAGCAA
Source organism: Fraxinus cuspidata (assembly GCA_903798385.1). NCBI lineage: Eukaryota > Viridiplantae > Streptophyta > Magnoliopsida > Lamiales > Oleaceae > Fraxinus > Fraxinus cuspidata. The sequence goes on along the minus strand of CAIGRP010022312.1, from coordinate 10,735 downwards.
GAAAAAAATAAGCTGAAAAACTTTTTTATCATAACCATCCTATCCTACATGTAGTGAGAGCAAAATCTGCACTTAAAAGTTATTAACAAACATATTTAAATTCAATATATTTAACTCGAAGCAAGATCAAGCTTCTGTTATAAAGGTCTTCATTAGTGCATAAACATTAAAAACTAATCTGAGTTTAGTTCAAACCTTATTAGTATTAGTCAAGCTCCATTGCTCATCCATTTGACAAGTATTTGCAATACTAAACAATTTGAGGTCAAGCCAAGAAAGGAGCCAGAATTACACATTGGTATTTGAGGTAAGAGATGGATGCATCCAGGAATTTTGACCTGAGTGTGTCAGAGGGATTGATCATTTTGATACAAGATTTTAAGATATGTAAGAAATAAATAGCAAATGCCACCACAAAATTTTATGGTGATACAAATCATCAATGAATAGAATATCCCTAAAACTAGTAAACAAACGTATATTAGAAATAATACAATTGAAGTGAGACACGACGCTTAAAGTAGCCTATACATTGAAAAATAGATCATGGCAGCAACCACAAAATTTACCACCATGGAATATGTTTTTGAAGTATCAAAGCAAGAAAAGCCAACCTTCACTACTTGCCTTTGTAATTTATCCAATCCTGATCCTTGTTCCTTCCTGTCTAAAGCTGGAGACAGACAGGTTGTCGAAATGATAGAGGAAGGGAACTAATATAACAGCAATTATGACTAGGAATTGATCGGCCCATGCGATAGGAGTTTCTTCAGCGTTTCATATGTCATGAAAACGATCCCTACACTTGGAACAACCTTATAGTATTCAGGAATGATCCCTCTATATAAACCACGTAAGCCTTCTGCACGGATTATGTGTCGAAATGTCCCAAGCAATCCAGTATTGTACACACGGGCTCGACCAGCAGCTCCTTCCAATTGCATTCTTCGCCTCACAAGATCCAAAGGAAAAGTTGCTGCAGAAGTATTGAAGACATGGTTTAGGGGGTTTAGGGAAACTCAATTGTAAGGCCAAATATTGATAAATAACTAATTGGCTACTAAATTTAATCTTGTGATCATCAATTAGTAGATTCTAGTAAATTTCATTTGTGATTGTTAGGGACATTAGCAAATGTGGTTAAATTTTTAACCCAATCATATTCAATCCTAGTATTCTCCCCTTCCACTATTTCTCCAAATGTGTCATATTATCGAATTATACCAGTCTCCATAACACAATGCCAGGTTATCCAAGTGCTATCAAGTGAACAATCAGGTGAAATTAAAGTTCGTGAAAAGAGGAAAAGTGCAATGAAACAGAAGATAAAAATAGCAAATAAGCATATTGGATGCCAAAAATTACTGCACTGGTATCCAAGTAGCAATGAGACTAAATGGTAAATACTAATAATAGTAAATTTCAGGCATCAGTATCAAAAGTATGTTATCTTAAATGAGTTGTACAGATGAAACATCAAATGAATTTTAACAGTTCCAAACAGAGAAATTATTCACCCATAAAACGCATGACGTATTGAATATAATAACAATAATAGAGCCACTCCTCTTCAATCTCTCTCTTCAAAAATGCCCCCGTCACCCATTAAAACTGGTAAATGTCTTTCTAGCTATAAAATAAACTCTCACCTGTTGATGAAGCAATCCCAGAAAGACTGCCACAAGCAAGGCTGACCGCTACAGTAGAATCATTGGGCCTAATAAAGAAGCAATAAGTCATTCTCAAGAAGACAAAAGAAGGACGAACAAATGACTGAGAACACTAATTACATCAGTGACTACATACTCACCTTTGAGAATGCCAGTAGGATCTCAAAGTCTCATAAACAGAAAAACTTATGGCTATACTGGGTCCAACACCCTGCAACAAGCAGAGCATCTCAGAGATTAGAAACAGAAAAAGTAAAAGAAAAGAAAAGACAAACGTGGAATCAGAAAAATAACTGTATTCAGGTAAACAAAGTCATACAAGGAAGCAAAGCAGGAGACATACCAATAATGTTGCTCCGAGTCCTTTGTACAGACCAAGGAAACCTTCATCTCTGCAAATGGTACGAACTGCATGGCAAATGCCCTGGTAGTAAATTGCATTTCTCTACAAGATTTTCAAACTAAATTAGACGAGGCTACTGGCCAAATAAAATAACAAAAATTATCACACTTCAACTATGCAAAAGGAAAAGGAAAGAAAGAAGGAAAAATAAAAAGACGAGTGTGCTGCCAATGGGAATGGGAAAAAGGAATGGCTAGCCAAACCTAATGGCTTTGGTATTTCATATGCTTGTGTGGTAGTAGCTTGATCAGGTACAACTCTTTCTGTTTGTTTCTTTTATGTCCCCAACCAAATTTATCGGATTATGTTAATATTTCTTTTTCAGTAGTTCTACATGAAGTATTACTATATTACCTGTGCAGCAAGCCGTGTCCTCACAAGATCTAGTGGATAGGTGGCCGAAGCAGCAGTTACTCCTGACAAACCACCACTCATAAAGTGCACAAGAATATCAGCACTTGCATTTCCCCTATGGCCATCCAGTCCGGGGATAGATTTTAAAATCTACAAAGATTATGACATCACTAACATAGTATATAGTAAATATATTTAACCTAGAACAAAACTGTAATTAGCATCTCTTAAACACTCACACTTTTGTAGTGTTCATACGCATAGAAGTTGACTGAAGAATAAGGAAGTCGATGAGCAATTGTAACAAGATTTCCCTTCCAGAAAGCTCTTAAACCTTCTTCATTGACAATACGTAATGCCTCGCGCCACATGCTAGGCTTACTCAATTCTGCAACATCTGAGTGCATGCCTTGTACCTAAAAAGATTGATATTTATAGCTCAGAGGATAGGAAATTTGATAAAAAAAAAAAAAAAACACAAAAAGAACCAGTTTGAGTTCTGAATTTTTTGAAGTTGTGTATAATTTGGAAATACCAACCAATATTACACGAAAAATTTAAAACCCTTTCTTTATGGCGCCCATAAATAGGAAAATAGACATTCACATAAACACCATTTTTTCAAGAAATTCATAAGGTACTCTAGAAGCTCCATCGCTTATTCTATTTTTATTTCTTCTATCTTATTCATATCACTTTTTGCAATTAAGATATTTTTCCATTATAACAAATCATCATCGCACGTAAGAATCAAAGAGGAGAAAAGGACATATTCTAGACCAAAAAGTTTTAAAATTAAAGCACCTGAAAGAGAATGGCGAGACGAGCAAGAGGCGCAGTACAGGTCTTGCTGAAAGCTCCAGCGACACCACCGGCGAGGAGCTGAGGCACAGTACCAATCTGCGATATAGGCGGCTGCTCCTGCTGCTGCTTCCGTGAGTGGTGGTGGCGGTGTAGAAACTTCCTGGTGGCAGCAGCACCTTCGTCCACCACTCCTCCATGACTCGATACCCCAAATCTAGCTTCCATTTATGAAAATAATTCAATTGGTTTTTCAATTGTATTGGAATTCTAATGCAGGATCATTTGGGATTGATGAGTATTTGATCTGTGGAAATTGAGGTTGCATTTTCTGTAGTCAAGTAATTGTCGTGCAATTACCTCGTACTACGGATTTTGAGGTGGGAATATTACTTCGAATATTTCTCTATTTTCTGAAAGAAACGTCACACAGCTAAGCCCAAACAGTTCACGGGCCAAGGCCCACGCTTATGGCCCATGCCTAAAACCCTTAGGAATCCATTTCAAAGAGAGAAAGAAACATTTGAGAGAAAAATGAAAATTAATTGAACCTAAACAGAGAAACCTATTTTTAAGTGAGTTGAGAAACCTAAATAGTTTTAGGGCTCTTATGTGTAAAAGTAAAACTGTGGTGTATTTATGAATAAAAGAGAGTAAACAATATAATACAATTATACGCTTGGGTTATTTTTGTCGTTTGAATATGCTATTATAGTATATAAGAAAAATGTTGGAAAGTAGGAACGACAACGGGGGTTAGCCCGCGAACTAATTTCTTTTTCTGTGGCATTTGTTAGCTTTAAGAGGCCACTGGACCATTGAGGCTCAGGTTTTGTCCAGTAGGCCAAGCACCAAAACCCATTGAATTTGAACCGGACATCTTCCATTATAGCTTGGCCAACTAGACAATACAGCACCTGTAAAGCAATCTTGAAAGGCATGGCTTTTGCTTGACCCAAGCCTAAGCCAGAAGTACATTTTAACAGTGCAAAGCTACAATTGCTTCATTTCTAATCCATGCCGGGGACTGAATCCGAGTCTTGAATATTGACTTGATGGATCAAGAGGGTGGACCCTTTTCGATGGGCAGCATGTCCATCATAGGCTATATATCAATTACTTGTCCATCGTCCAATGTGATTCGCGAGTAATAGTATCATAGGAAAATTATGTTTCAGACTTCAGTGGCAACTGGCAAGTTGGTCACAAACCTTTAAGACGAAGTACTGGTGTTCAGCTTTTGCACAACAAAGCCAAGATGAATCTCTCCAGTAAACTTGAGATTGAATACATGAATCCCAGAATGCTATGACATACAAGTGAAATTAATTTTCTAGGCAACCACCTGATAAATAGAACTTTCATACTTGATCAACAAGGCATTGAATGACGTGTTTCCTAGTTTTGTTGAAACTGGTGCAAATAACTGGAATCTTCACATTTAGGTTCAGCCAGGCAATGTTAAGAGTAGTGCCAGAATACGCCCCCAAAAAGCTACTTATAATCTTAGCCAAACATGCTAAAAATATTGATGGCCGCTGTACAAGCTTTCATCTGTTCATATGCACATTCCCAGTAGGGGAAACTCCATGAAAGGACTCTTCCAAGGTTCAAGCAGCAAAGCTTCCTTCTGGAATATGTGCATGTTTCTGTTTACTTCTTTTTGATAAAATACTACAAATTTTTTTATAGTCAAGTTCCCAGAATATTAGCATCTCCATACTGGAGTTGGATCAGTAAAATATTCGCATAAGTAATACTCTTTTTCCCTCGCATAATTCCCAGAACAAACTAATTCACTTTTATTTGGTTTTCTAATTCAGAACTTTCTATCACGCGTAGCCAGTGGCTTGTGCTAAGCTGTCAACAAACTATCAGTCGGAAGAACTCTGTACAATTTTTAAAAGTCCTGTACATTGGGAATCGTTCAAGTGTAAAACATAACCAGACTTATTCTGCCAAAATAAACCAGATAACTGGGATCATTTAAGTTGAGGTAAAGTTTCCTCTGGAAGTTCAGGGGAGTAATCAATTCACATTCTGGTTAAAACATTTTACAGCTAATAAAATTGAAGGATGTAACCAAGATTATTCCACCTAAACAACAGAAACAACAACAAACTGAGCCTTATTCTCCTTACATTTGAGTTACAAACACAACATTTGGGATTATTTAAGTTGACTAAAGTCTAATACTGATTGTAGATTACATGAATTCAATTCAAAAAATGGCATTTCACAGTAGTAATTATTCTATCAAAACTTATTATGCATATAGTAGAACTCAATAGTTAGTTCTAAATGTAGAATTTACAAGCCAAATGTCAAAGCAACACAATAAGAACATACATTAGTACTTATTGAGGAAACAAAATGGCTAGTATGTAAATTACCTTACAATCTTCCAGATCTTTAGCTCTCATTTGATACGAAAGACAACAACCAAGACTGTTTTATATATGTTTTTTCAGAACATTTGTGCCTAAAATATACAAACTATACTGAACTTCTCTCCCTTAAAAACATCGTTTTTAGCTAAATACTTCCATTATATGATGATGCCGAAGATATACTCCCAGAATTCAAGCGGCACACTTTGCACAAAACTACTTCACATCCTTAACTCTTCCATTCAAAACCCATAACTCCCATCATTTTGCAAATTCATGTCATAAACTTTTGAATCTTTACTCTTCTCATAGCCATTGCCCCTCCTACGCTCTCCAGCTCTACTGTAAACTCCATTTTCTCTTGCATCCGACCCCTCCGCGTCACTTGAATACTTAATCCTATTCCCCTTCTTCCCAAACCTTCTGTTTGGAAAAGGTCCACTATTACCTTCATTTGACACATCCTTAAAACTCTTTTCTGTAAAACCATCCCAATTTCCTTTGTTATTCAATCCAAGTCTCGTTTGTCTTGCATTCTTATTATAACCTTTTCTTTGCAAACCCATTTCCCCATCACTTTCATTGCCCGAGCTATCGCTAGGTTTCTCAATTTTCCCATAGGGCTTGATGCTATGAACAACCCCCTTGGGGAAAAACCTAGCCGTGGGCATCCCATTATCAGGTCTGAACAATTCTGGTCCATCTCTTTCAGACCACAAGTCCAACCCTCCGGGCTTCTGGAACCGATCAGCCAAGACTTTCAACTGCTCGTCAGTACTCACGGAGAACAAAGTAGGAGCCTTCTCAACAACCTCCCATGGCCTCTCTAGTTCAGATACCGCAGCCTTAAGCTCGGCCCTCTTTCGCATCTCGTAGATTTGCCGTTCTCGTGCCAACCGGGCCTTGAGAAGCTGCTTGGCTTTTTTGGCCTGCATCCTCTTCCATTGCCACTTCGAAACCCCTCCTGGGTATGTCCTGGGCCCACCCCCCATTCGAATCGTTGTCGTTTTCCAGGGAACATTGCTGGAGTTAGTAAGAGAATGATGTGGAAATCTTACTTGTGCTGCGCTCGAGCCGCCCGAAAGACTTCTTGATGAAGAGAGGGTCTGTAAGGGTGTTGGGATTGAAACGGACATTTGGAATATTGACATTTTTGGATTTTTGAGTCTCTATATCAAGGAATACCTTAAGTATTATCCAGATGCATGAGGTTAGAGATGAGGATTGAGTAGTGTGTGAAGAAGACGGTGAGCTGTGATAGTGGGCAATATTCGGGCTTCGATTTTTCTTTAGAATGGGCCTCAGGCCTTGGGCATCACTGCCATACCATACATTTTTACGATAAAGTTAAAAAATGCTTTCATTTTTTAATTTTTTCTAAGAATTACCTAATTTTATTGAAATTAAGAACCGGGCTTCTTTGACAGAAAGAATTTGACACTCCTTGATCGACACTCATATGCAAGTGGAACCAACGTTGAACTCAGGTGATCAAAAAAATCCAAAAAAGCGATCCCATATTGTGAGTGTGCTGTCATGGAGGGTGTCAGTATAACATAGTTTGAAAATTAATCATTTTCAGTTGATCTCATTTGACAAATTTATTTTTTTCAGAAATGCCTTTTTTTCATTTAAAACCAATATTTCACCTTCTCATTTGAAAACAACATTATACATGGTACCCTATTATGTATCATATCTTACTTTCTATTAAAAAATAAATATTTTGCACGGGATATTATGCTGTGCTTTAGTATGTTAGTTTTTGTTTATAATCATCACTTCATGAATATGACAAGATATCATATTTTTTTATTGAAAATTATGTTTTATGGAGGTAACATGTTGTGTTACACAAAATTACTTCTATTAAAATAATTCAAAATTTGTACGAGCAACATATTATGCGGGATTCACATATGGTTACCATATGTTACTCTTCGTGTTACACCACACCAACTTTGAAGCCGCAACCACCATTATGTTATCAACATGTTAACATTTATATGTGTTATCTGTTTTAAATAATTTCATATCACTGTATATCAACTGTATATAAAGTTTGTATACATACAAGATTGATTAGTACAAAAGATGATGCATATCTTAAATTTTCATAGCGCTGGGGTTGGTGGTGGGCATGGGGTTGTGATTTATTTAGATTTGAAATCAAATTTTCATAGTGTAACAATGGTCGAGGAAGGAGTGGTGACGGAGAAAGATGGCCATGATATGTGGCAAAGACAAAAGTGAAGTTAGTGATGGACTCATGGTTGTGGAACATGACAGTGAAGTCATCGGAGATGGTAGAAGGTGGAGGCAGATGGGCTTTGAGAGGAGCAGCGTTAGTGAGAATTTAAATTAAGATCGGGATTTGTCAAATATTCATACAATGTAAAAGAGTTTGTTTTTATTCAGTATTTTATATGCAATGTAAATACTAATAAGAAATAAAAGGGAATATATGTTGAATATTTTGAAAAAGGATATGTGGGCTAATTTTTCCAATTTTCGTGTCTAGTTTCATTATAATCTCTTTATATGAGATGAGTAATGAAAATTAAAATTTAACTTTGTTTTTTTTTTTTTAACCGTACATTCTCTAAAAAATTATCACAATTCAAAATATTATTTTTCTCAAATAACGATTGTCAAACATGATTTTTAAGTTGGGTCAAACATGCTTATGGTACGATGCAGTTAAGCTCCTGTTTGGTATCATTTAATCTACTTTAATTTATTTCTTACATTCATTTTCAACCACACGTTCCCACAATAAAATATTTTACATGTAAATTCAAAAAAATTTCTTACTTTTTCATTACACATTCTCCTAAAAGTACTATTTAAAACAGAGTTTCTTAAGTTTAAAAGCCATTAAACAAGGGCAAGGTTGGAAAAAGTCTTACATACAATTCTACAAATTTTTCTATTTAAAAATTCTACTAATGTTATGTGTATAGAATATTAATCTGACTCGTAATAATCACATGATAGTATTAACCTAACAAAATATTGAGATCCTAATGCTAATTTTCTCGAACTGGTCTAGGAAATTAAACGACATCAACACTTTTGAGTAACTATTTGTAATCCATCATTGTTAAACATTTTTTCCCCTGACATATTGTAAAATAATTATGACTAAATCGATAATTTATTAAATATTATGTTTTTGGATTATTTTAACTCTACCACAATTCAATTACTTCAATAATACTTTACTTTTCGTTTTTTAATATGTAATAAATATTACAAAATCCTCATGTATGAATTTCGTGTTATTAATTCTCAATTAATTAATATTCATATTAATCTAAACTCAATGAATATTGATCTACGTAAGTATAGAGTTATTATAGATAAATTTATTTCTATTCATTTATCTAGGAATGTTAATTAGTGTATAAATTCATGTATTAGAAATTAACAATTCTTATACATCAAATGTAGTATAAAAATGTTATTTATTTATAGTATTTCATAATCATAAAAAAATTGAAACATAGAAGTTGATTTTTAAGAGTACAATTTTCTTCTTTTAAATTTCGATCATAGATTTTATTTTCTTTAACTTGCTTGAGACTCATCGATTTTCAACAAATTGATATCAAATATTACTTTTATAGCACTTAAAAAAAACATTTCAAAACAATATGCAGTGCACCATCAAATATGATTAATATTTACAAAGAGCTCATAATATGATCTAATAGAATAAAATAAAAATACTAAATTGTCGGTTGTAGTAGTCGCACCAGTGGTCTAGTGGTAGAATAGTACCCTGCCACGGTACAGACCCGGGTTCGATTCCCGGCTGGTGCAAATTCCTTCTTTTTTTTTTTTGTGTTTTTGTTTTAATTATATTTTCCCTTCTAAGAAAGAACTGGGATGTGTAACAAACCTCAATCAAACCCTAATTCGTGTTATCTCCTTCGCCTCTTTAAACCCTAATCCCTCCTCCCAAATTCCTAATTTTTCTGCTGAGTTCTTTCTTCAACTTTCCAGCACCATGGTACCTCTCGTCCTCGCCCTCTCACTTCCTCTCCAGCACACACGCCACACACTAAAGTTTTGGTTTCTTATGCTTCGTTTATGCTCTTTTTTCTTGAAGTTTGTTTGTTTATGCCCACTGTTCTTTATGGATTATCTGTACTTATAGACTGCGGAGGCTGTGAACCCAAAAGCATACCCCTTGGCAGATGCCCAGTTGACTATTACGATCCTGGACTTGATTCAGCAGGCTGCGAACTATAAACAACTCAAAAAGGGTGCTAATGAAGGTTCCTAGCTTTTTCATTTTCCTTTTATTTTGATAATTTCGTTTTTTATTTGTTCATATTCGATTAATACCTTTGTAAAGGAACCAAACTAGTCTTTTTCTTGTTTTAATCCCTGGTGTATTGCAGCAACTAAGACACTGAACAGAGGTATTTCCGAGTTCATTGTCATGGCTGCCGACACTGAGCCTCTTGAGATCCTTCTTCACCTTCCACTTCTCGCTGAGGATAAGGTAATTCTTTAATGATAAATGTTGGTTCTGATAGTATGTGTGCCACGGGATTGTTGAAAATCAATGTGTTCTGTTATTAGATAAAAACTTGATGGAATTGCTTAGAACTAGAGTATCATACATTTAAAGGAAGAAAATTTCATTCTGTGTAATAATATATGCATTAGAATATAGTATCAAGATGGAGTAAGAATTGGTAAGAACATTAATTAAGAATAAGGCTTGAAGAAATTGATAAGGTATATGCTGTACGGCAGTTTGTGTTTTGTTATTAGAATATTATGAGTTTGGAATGTTATATTTGCTAAAATGCAGAACTACTCATTGATTAATGAGAAAGAACAGAATTATTACAATAGTTAGGATTGAATTTGTTTGATATATGAGAAAAAAAGGTAGAATGCTTTCAGTTATGGTACAATGCAGTACCTTGAAAGTAATTGATGATATAGTTATAAGTATTAAAGGCCATTGTAGGTTATTGTCTTCGCTCATTTCAACATTACGAAAGCAACTGTAGGCAGGGGCGAATCCAAGATTTTGAGTCAGCACGGGCGGCCGTCAACCGTTGACAACGATTTTGATGCTCATTTTTTTGCGAAAA
>CAIGRP010022306.1:0-24397 GCA_903798385.1 Fraxinus cuspidata | reverse complement strand
CCTTTACAACCGTTTTAAGGAAAATCTCGATACATATTCTTTGACTTGATGATCTTCATTTGAACAATCTTCAACTTCTTTGATAAGCCAATTTTTGTTCAATGACTTTGACCCCCTTTGCCAATCATGAAATCAAATTAACAATTAAGTTAGATAAACGTATCTTGTTTGTTATAATCAAAACCTACGGTCAACATATTGGTTCGGGTTGCACTATCCAACAAGGAATGGTTCTTTAACTAATGGCTTTTTTGCTTTGACATCACATTAAAGTAACAGAGATAGGATCAATCCGCTCGACTAATGGAGATAATACTGCACGATTTTTTGGTGTACTCAGGCTCACTTGTTGATAAAAGGCACAAGAAAGAATAACGTGTCTCTAAAGAGTGTGTAGATCATGGCATTACCATACCATGACATATGAGATTGGGCTTTACATGGATTGGTAAAGCAGAGCTTATTGAAAGTAAAAGCTTGCCGGTTAGAATTTTGCCTACATTCAAGTGCTTTTGATAGAGTGACGTTTGGCACCACATTCAGGGCCGGCTTTCGCCCAAGGTGACCAAGGCCACATTGCCTAGGGCCTCGAGCTTGAAATGGCCTAAACAAAAAAGAATTAACTCTCCAAAACCCAATAATATATTTTCTTGTCTTTTTGAATTTAGTCTCTAGCCCTTTAAAAAGCAACAACAAAACTTGTCTAAATAAGAAGTCCAAATTACTTGTGTTTTTAACTTATATTCTTGTTTAAGAAATAAACCCGATCTATAATTAAACTATTTCCTAGTGCTATATTTTGTTGTGTTTTTCTATCTACCAAGTTCTATATATATATATATATATATATATATATATAAATATATATCAATGCATAAAATAAATTAAAGAAATCTCCCACAAGGAGACAAGGACTCATTGGGAGGTATGAACTACTTTGTACCTTCATTGATGGCTCCTCTAGCTAGGAAGGGTTTGGTGTCTATTGGAAAAAGATGATTGTGACTCGAATAAACAAATGTGGTGAATATAAAAGTGACCCTTTTTAAGATGTCCATCTAAGGACGTTGAGAAATTTCATAATTAAAAGTACATAAGAACAAATTAGGTATTACTTCAACATGTTCGATATATTTTGTCCAAATCTGGGTAACGTATAGTATTTAATTACCGCAATTGTATATTGATGTAATTTTGTTAATCGTTATGAAAATGTGGTCTGAAAACTCGTTTGGCCCCCATTATTTTAAATTATAATGAGAGAAATAATAATTTTTTTTTTAAAAAAAATGTGCAGTTAATTTTTATTTTTATTTTGAATTTATGTGTAATGTTATTTTATTGGAGAATATGTGATAGATAAGAAGAAATAAAAAAATTAATTATAAATTAATGAGAAATAATAGAGGGCAAACTGGACCATAATTTAGGTCATAATTACTTACTAGTCACAAATCACATAACGTAACAATCACAAAAACATAAAATACGGATCAAATTGCAAATTTAATCACAAATCACATATTTTCATAGGTCATAACTTATTTATTGATAACAAATTATCAAATTAATTGATCACGACCGATTTTTCGAACGTAAATTATCAAATTAATTGGTCTCAATTTATTTCTATCAAACTAATTGATCACAATTACCTCATTAATTGATCACAAATTACCCTTCATCTCTCCCAACCGACCCCACCACCGTCGGTACCACCCGAAATACGTCGCCTCAAAGGCACAACCCACCACCACCTACAACACAACGTACCAAACCGCTACAACCTGTCCACCAACACTGCCACTTGCACAAACTCTACAGCCATGAGCATCGCCTATAGCCTTGCCGCCGCCACAACCACAACCACAACCACCATCACATTCACATCAAATCCAAAATCACCTACACCAACAATAACACCACCACATCACACAGCAACCCTCTTCACCACATGCACCCATTACAACCCCCATTGGCCATCAGATCTGTAACCATCAGACGATCGTCTCGAATCCCGAACTCTACCTACGCGGCTACATAACCTGCCTACAAAAAGCAGTTTCTTATCCATATGCAGAAAAATTTCATCCAAATTTGTGGAGCTGAGCAGTCGTCGAACCACCGTCAACTGCGATTCTACCAACAACCACCTCCAGATTTGTAGTCGTCTATGTTGTCTATAATTTCTTCCACAAGGAAAAATAAAGGCCTTTGGTTCCATCACATCCCATTTTATTTATTTTAAACAATATTTCCGACAGTCTATTGAGGCGGAGACGGAGTTCCAATGCACAATATGGGCTCTTTAGCGACGATTAGAGGTAGACCTAGTTTGCCGTCGGCTCGATCGTCGTCAACGGAGACACAGTGTAGCCTAAGCTCCGTCCGTAGAGAGAAATGGTAAGAGAGCGAGAAGGAAATGCTAAAGAGAGAGAAATGGTGTGTGCTAGAGAGTGAGAGAGACAGCGTGTAGGAAAACATGGTAGAGAGAGGAGAAAGTGGAGAGAAATTGCAATATAATCTAATTTTTAATAAATATTTTAATTATAACCAGATTTGTGACATTATAAACTTAAATACCGATTCTTGAAATTGAAAGTTAAAAGCCAGGTTTCTCTGTAATTTCCTCATAGTAAAACCAATTGAAGTCTCCAATTAAACATAATATTATACTAAGGTCATGACCTACATCTCATCCCATTCTTGAATTCGTTGTGGCCAATTCCAAGATTTGGACTACGATTACACTTAGTTGGAGGACAAAAGTTTGGAGAATAAAGGAACAAATTCAAGACCCCACCCTTTCATTACATCACTTCTAAGGTTAAATGATGATTAGAATAGACAAAGACAGGAGCCTTTGGAACAACAAAAAAAACCTTCCCAAATGTTAATAAAATAAAGAGACTCAATAGGCATTTGATGAGAATACGAATCCAAACTAGCCAAAGAGGCTTGGTTTGCAAGTTTTAACACCAGATCTTGTGAAAAAAACGAAAGACAAACTAAGGTTACACCAAGTACCCAGTTTTGCATTGAACGTTCCTCCGCTTATGCTGAACCCCATCAATTCTTTAGTTTCATCTGGTGAACAAGTTCGTGGTGGAGTGTCCAAACAACTTACCGTTCAACTTCACTTGCAACCCGCAATTCACAGCAATACATACAATGTACGACATTCAAAAATATACACCAATGTGCAATGCAGAAGTTTCTAAATAGTTCTCCTTCAATTCCCAATTCGTGTTCTTTTAGAAATTGTAGAACGTCCGCGACTATGAAATATACAACCAGGGATCGTGTGGCATTCAATACTATACACAACTATGAACTATACAACCAGGGAGCTAGCTACTGCAATATGACACTAATGTACCACATGAAATCCAATTGCAATCCTCCAGCAAAAGCTCATATTCAAACAGGAAAATAAAAGACAAAACCAACGTATGTTTTAACACAATATCATTATTAGAACATGTAATGATCCTGGACAAAGTAAAAGAAACATTATAGAAGCAAAAATACAAGTTATTGCACTAAATTTCCGAGACAATAACAGAGTATTATACATTTTCTGCTCTATAAACTATCTTCTTTCACATTCACTATGGTATATTTTCTTCCCAAAAATGGCTCGTCGATAGTAACGTCAAATTAAACATGTTTTTGTCAAGATACATTCAACCAAGGACTGAATCGGCCTGTTCAACCCCTATTTCTCTAGCGTTCGAGTTTATTCATGCTAGTAAGAACCGTTTCTACTTCAAAGATTAAACCCTCAAAACAGTTCCAAGAAACAAGCATAAATTTAGCAAAATCAATTTACATTTTGTTTATATTTTCATTAATTTTTTCCTCTTATAGTTTCAAACAAGTTCTATAAATTATTCTACGTTATCACCATAGAATCCTTTTACAAAAATCAAAATTTACTCCAAGAAATATGCACCAAAATCAAGAAATTGCAGAGAAATTTTCCATTTAACCATGAAATCAAATAAATTACTCCTCAAACAACAATTGAATTCTAAGACTGATACGAAATTAAGCCAAGTAAATCCCGAAAAGAGGGAGTGAAGTAACTTTTACTGTACAAAGACAAGCCTCCCAGCACCAATATCTCCATCGTCTTCGTCGTCATCTTCCCCTCCACCGCCACTGCCGTCCTCCTCCTCCTCCGCACCCTTCGGTACCGTCACGACCAGCTCCCCACTGCCATAAGCCGCGGTAGCCAGCTCCGGTCGCGTACATTCCGGGAGCCGAAACCGCCATAGATCGAGCTCCAACTCACTTCCCGACAAGTCAGTGATACCATTTCCCCGGATTACAATCTTGGTCACTCCAGGGTAGATCTCGATTGCGTCGGCAGTCACGTCGTCGCTGACGTCATCAGTATCAACAGTGAATTTAAGGAATTCGGGGGTTTCTTCGATCAAAACGTCGGCATCGGAGTGGAAAGGGAGCTCAAGAACCTTGGCGAATATGTGCGGGAGCCTCCGGAGCTTCTTTTGCCGGCAAGTGTTCGCCTGAGCAAGGACTGATGCGATGTCGTATCGCAGAGTGATGTTGCGTTTTCTTGGCACTGGATGAACCTTCATGATGCCGATTCAAGAAATTTGAAGTAAAGAAACAAATAATTGCTAAGAATCAAAGCTTTTTTCCGATAAAATCAAGAATCTGATTATGACTAAAGACAAGAAACCCAGACGTTAATTGTACAAATTTCGGAAAAATCAAGAATTCGATTGGAGGGTCAAAAAAGAGAAGGATGCACGAATAGATAAGTATAATATTAGTGCGTGTATGTGTGTGCAAATTCTTGGCTTTTTGAGAAGTTTGGACTTGGGAGTCAGATCAGGGTCTGGAAGGGGTGCGGGACAGGTACCCTGATGAAATTGAGCAAGAAGTCCCTCGACCTGTAAATATTTTTCATGATAGCCATTAATTTAAATTTTTATCTCAATTTGAGCATTCTATCTACGATGACATCCATCAATTATCATTCTATCTCTAATAACCTTTCCCAATCGCCCGACCACCTGGGTCTTCGCCTTGAGGCAAATACTTTACAACGGCATGATGGGATCCCAAGTCTTTCTATCACAGTCAAATTTTATATAAGGAATTCTTATCATTGTATATTTCATAACTTTCTGCATACTTGTTTTCTCTCCTCTTTAGCTAATTCTTGTATTGAATAGGCGACGAGATCCCACCTCGTCATCTTTTTGCAGGTACTGGGGAAGTTGTTCACAACATTCCTCGTTATATTGGTCGTTTTCATATCATCCCAACTATAGAAAACATCATGCATGGCCAACCTTACCTCAACCTTCAACCAACCTCATACGGCACAAGTACCCGGGAGGGTCTTTTGCACATTGCTTCTCAGCCATTTTCAAGTAATCTCAAGTTATTAGAAGCACTATTCTAAATCACGTCCTTCTCTAGGTACAATTTTTTATATCAATAATTACTAAAAGCGTATAATTTAAAAATACTTCACCTAAATTGTAAATTATTAGGTGTGCCTTGTAAATCTCTATTTATGTATCAACAAAATAATGAGAGCTCATAATTAAGTAAAATAATTAAAAGCATAATTGGGCAGCAATTTAATTATGGTTGCTCGCCATATAATATTGCAAGGACCCTTGGAATCTATAATAGATTTGCATTCTGCTTTTTGGTGCACGCACTCGCGCACACGACACATTGGAAATTGCCTGGATTTTTCCTGGCTGATTTTATCTGCAGAGCCACTTCGAAGGGCCAATTATATTTGGCTAAATTCCAACAAGCACAATAAGCTGTGGATTATAGATTGATTCTTACAACTTCTGCTACTGTTTTTATTTGGAAAATAGAAAGACCTGTTTTGTTTTATTTGTTTACTTTTCAAGTTGTCTATAAAAAACTATAACTCGACCGATGATGACTTGAAATGCATAGCGTGGTAGCTAACTCGATTTATGAGAAATCGAAGTATAACCTCGCAGTACAACATTGATGGTTCATGGTTGGGTAAAAGTGGGTTGCGCCCATGAATGATTTAATTGTCAATATGATTTAGTCTCTCAATTTTTGGTATGCACCACCACACCTATGTAATTGTAGGATTTCACTTATGTGTCGCATTGACTTACTTAAGCGACAATGTCCGATTAAATGTTTTGAATTCTTGGTAGATAACCTTCGTTGCATCCTCAACGTACTTTCATTAGGTTGGACGCCAAAAGAGAACTAGTACTAATGGCCGGTTGAGTGGATGTTTAGAAGATATAGAAGAATTCCATATTAAGGTCAAAAAATTACTTGAGCCGGTCAAGTTCACTAGTACCACCCGTTCAAGCATGACCTGAAAAAAAATAATAAAAAAATGTCAACACTGCTAGGATAAAGTCTGAAGTCGTAATGCATGTGAACCAATTATTGAACTTTTTACGCTTTATAAAAAAATTTATTTTGAACTTTAATTTTGATCAAGGATGGATTTAGGGGAGTTGGCCTAGGCGCCACATTTAAGTTTTTCTCTACGAAAAAAACGTATCTGGATTTTTTTTTTATATTAGCTCACCTTAAAAAATTGTTCAGTGCTCTTTCCCTTATGTTGATCGCATATATATATTTTTAAGATAATGAGCCCTACCCGAGACGCTAAATATAAGGATCATGTCTAGGAACACCAAAATGTTGCCCTTCAATACTTACTAACTGATTTTGAGTTTATCATCACTATTGGTTTTAGTCAAAGCCGAGATGTTTCGAGAATCATGCAATAGCTTCAAGCGGACAAGGTTGTAGCACAATCCAATCAAAGAAATAGCCCTTTTGAACTCCATATTTTCAATGAAATTATTTTGATTAAAATTCCAGTTAAGTATTTTGAATATTATAATGGAATATGAATATGTTTATAGGCATAGATGAGTCCACATAATGTTGACCGAGGCTGTGTGGAAGGCCGTACACCGAAGTGTCAACATTGCTTAATTCATAAATAAAAGCAACGACACCAAAATTATCCTATTTTTGTCTAAATATTTTATAAATACATGCTTCAAAGATTTTTAAAAATACCTTTTTTTTTCATAAGAAAATCAATATTCATTCATTTTTTTTTATCAAATCAATATTTCAAGTTTTCATTAAAAATCAACATTTTTTGTAAAATAAATGTTAGTATTGTTGGAAAATATTCAAAAATAAATAAATAAATAGAATGAAAATGTAACAACAATTCATAGGTTTCAAGTCTATTCAATTCCGTAGGTAATTTTGTATTTGAATTAGTTCAATTTCATAGTTAATTTGTGATTACAGATTCATTTATGGCTATTGTAACATTATTTGTATTAAATATAAAATTAATTAAGAAAATTGAAATCTACCTCGTTCTAGTACTATATAGGGAGGCATTCTCCTTATTGTACACGCCAAAAAAATTGATATTTCTCTCCTCTCTTCTTTCTTTGTTGTCAAGAATTTTGTTCTTAATAATCTAGATAATTTGTTTATTTTAGTTCGGTGATAGAATTGTGAGTATTCTTAGTTCGCCTAAAGTAGTGATAATGTACTAGTCAACTACTTTCAATCATTGTATCATATGAGACAAACGCTCTCAGTCACCTTACAACACGCTGAGGAGCGAATTTGTCTCGATTCATTCAAATACTGTTACTATATCAACAATCATGTTTTCTCTATTTTTTACTGTTACTTCGTTTATCATAACGTTTCTTTCCATTATTTTATAATTCCAACAATATTCATTATTTCCTATTGTATTTTTCTAACAAGTATAACATACATGTTTGTGCTTTTTGTGTTACTTGTAGAGTATAGTTAAAATCTTTATTTATTATTATGCCCTTGTTTGGGCTCCATTTTAATGATATTTTGAAAAAATGTATTTTGGAATATTTTTTTTTTTTTTTAGAATGTATGGTTCAAAAAGTAAGGAAAATTTTCTGGCTTGCGTGTAATGTTATTTTACTGAAAAATGCGTAGTTGAAAATAAGTTTTGAAAAAAAAAATATTTTTCGTTTAATGGAGCCCAAACAAGGGTTATATTTTAATTTCTATTAAAAAAATTAATGTTTTATAAGGGCAATCTATCCACGTCACCACCACAAAAATATGAGTAGCACATTATGTTATTCATGCTACACCACTATATGCCACCACGAATACCACATAACATGAGTAGCATATGTGTTACGTATCAAACAACACTACAATCACCATAAAACAAGATTAACATATATGTTATCCGTCTGAAATAATCTCACGCTATTGGCTACCAATAACTCCACCGCACAAGAGTAACACGTTGTTTTACTCGTCTAAAACCACTTCACACTCACAAGAGTATCCTATAAATACGAAACATTTATTTCCAATAAAATATGAACAAATGTTTTGAATCCCTTTGCATTGTTTTCTATATTTTCTTTGTTTTATTCTCGTTATTTTTTAATCTCATAATTCTATTCGGTTACTACAAGATCTCAATCCATTGAGAAGTTAGTCTTAACTCTCAATGGACTGAGATTTCGGCTCTGGATGTGATATTATCTTGGTACACCGCATAATACTACATTATTATCAATTTCAAAATTTTCATTTACTCTTAATTCAATTTAAATTAAAATCAACTAGAGTTCATTTTAATTTTTAGAGACAACATCATATTCACTTTTTTACCTTTTAGAAATATCATTAACCATCCATATTTCACATATAGGTCTTTATCACTATTTTAACTCCATATCATTTAAGATAAGGTTGATATACATAAAAATCACCGTGAATAAATAGATTTGTTGTAAATTGTAAGTTTATTAGTGAATGTCAATTGTACTCCTACAATCGTAGAAATTATTATTAATAAATCCCTAATTATTTTCTATAAATATGGGGTTTTGATTCTCAATAAAATACACAAAATTTTATTGACTTTTCTAATTTTCTCTCTTTTTTTCCTTCGGGTTTATAACATGTTATCAGCACGATTCTCTCAAAATTAAAGTGAATTAATTAGAAGTTAATAATTTTTTAAGTATTATCATTCGTCACGCGTACCGTAATCAATTTGGTGACATGTGAAATACATATGTATTAATTCCCAGTTTTTTTTATATATACATGGGATATTTTTTTTTGGCATATGCATTAATTATGCCATGATCATTGTATTTTGATTCTTGCATTTTGATATGAGGAATTCACACTATAACTTTTGTGCACGTGGAATTCATTTTCAAGCTATTCACGCATTTAAATTCTACATATGTAAATTAACGTATTTAGTATTTTTTGCATGTTGGTAAAAAATTTAGTAAATTATGTTAACTTCTATTTATAAAGATTTTTTGTTCTAATACATGTTTGGTAATTTATTTTTATGTCACATCCTGTCGGTATGATAATTAAATATTTGTAGATATTCCATTATAAATTTAAATTGATATTCTATCATGTTATTGCTCTTAGAGTAGCAAAACATTATAATTAATATCAAAAGATATTATTTGCTCTTAAAGAGTATGCATTTTAATTTTCAATGTTTTAAAAGACTAATGATATATTGCTCTTGGAAAAAAAAATACAATGTGCCCTTGAAGTAGCATATGTTTCGAAGACTATATCATTTTAAATTCACGTTTATCCCTGAAAGAAAACATATAACTCATGTCATATTGACATTGATTAATTCGTTTACTTGATTGATTGTTATACGATTATGTAATGTTTAATGATATTCTTCCAAATTAAAGAATTGAGTTATATCTTATATTGAACAAGAAGTTCAATTTTATTTTATTTTTTGACATGACCAATGGACTATCACTTGATCAATATTGATACAGAATGAGAATTTAAATGGATATGCAATGAAGGATCAGAAGAATTTCCAATCCAATGAAATCATACAAGGCATTTGTCCTCTTTCATGGGAATTGACATCATTAATTAAAGTGGGGATTGAATTCCCCATACTTTTGAAAATTAATTAGGGTGATAAATTGGGTTATATCATCCTCCACTTTGATCGTCTAGACATTATTTGTATCCAATTGATTTGATACAAATACTAGATGAATGCATGGTGTTCGCAATGTGAAGTTTGCGAAATCATTGCTCAAATTTTTAAATGATGAGCATAATTTTCATATTATACAATCAAGAAGGCGTGTCTTGTTAATGCTAGCGATCCTTAATCTCAACCTTTTGATATATGTTAGTTGGGATGTCGATGAATGACTTCACACTATTGTTAAATGTCTCCAATCAATTGAGAAAAAAGTTTATTTCATTTCTATTTAGGTAATGCTATTACATACCATGCCAACATCATAGTTCTTCTTGTTATAATTGACTTATGGTCATAACCTAATTTCTTCATCATATTATTTGATAGCACAATCAATCTACCACATTATAGATAAAAAATAAAGAATATTGGGAATAAATGCGTAGATTGAACTGTTTCAAATGGGTGATATTTTATAACGCAATAAAAATGATTGTCAATTTAATTGGATAATTCTCTTTGCATTAGGGGGAAATTAAGAAGTTGAAAATAATGTACAACTGTATCATTAACCTCACAAAATATAATTCGAACCAGAAGTTCGAAAGATAGTTTATCAGATGTATTTCACGCACCATTTTTAACGAATTGATGTCCTATGAGGACAATGCATTACCATTATATCTGACATATCTATGGCACGCCTGAAGCGTGATGAAATTCGATTTTAATACAAAAAAAATCTCCAAAAGAAAATGGAGTAATTATCAAAAATGGTCCTATTAAGGATGTATTTACTCTTGATTAGTAATTAGTTATGACAAATTAAAACCCCAATAAGAGGTTCATGTATTTGAAATAAAGAAAATTGAGATATCTCAATAAGTTATATCGTTATGAGAAAAATAAAATGAAAAATAAAAGGTTATCAACAATATTTTTATACGTAATGTGCCGCTTCATATTATCAATAGAGAGGATATCGAAATATATTTTTTGAAATATATTCATCGAAGATACGATTGGCCAAATAAAAGAACGCAATTCTATCAAATTTGAATTTATTATAGAAACCTGAAGTTTTTGAACTTGTAGTTCAAAAATCTAAACGTGTACATTTATGTGGAAAGGAAATAAGAAAAATAAAATTGTAATATGTAATGAACAACTCTCAATGTTTGAAGTATAATTCAAGTGATATTATCATAATGGGGAATGAATGTGTTGTACTCTTTTTCCCTTGGTCAATGTTTTGTTCAATTGAATTTTCCTGATAAGTTTTTAATGAGACAATTTTTGTAACGTTTTTGAAAGAATAATGTACTATTTTTCCTTCATTAATATTTTTTCACATGATTTTTCCTAATAAAATTTTAATGATATATATTCTTTGTATAATTAATGTCCAGAACATACAAAAACTTTATATTTAAAATAATGTTCTTATATGTATGAGACTCTCGAAGAAATCAACGAAAGATATTTTTCGAATTATCATGTTACTGCATTCGCCAAGTTTTGTTTCAATGAATTTTCTTGAAAACATTGATGTACAAGATATCAATATTGAAGACATTGATATACAAGACATGGATCGCTTGATACAATAATTGAAATAATATGGAGCATTTGTACCCTTTTTTCTCCGATCAAGTTTTGTCCCATTAGATGTAGAGTATTGTAAATGATAGTTTATTAGTAAATGACAATTGTACCCCTATAATTTTATAAATTATTATCATTGTATCCCTAATAATTCCTTGTAAATATGAGACTTTTGTTTTCAATAAAATACATACAAGTTTATTGATTTCTCTAACTTTCTCTCTAATTTATAACAATATTGAATTTATTAAACAATTAGCCACACTTTAATTTTCTCAAAGAAACTATAAAAATATAAATTTTTTCCTTTGTTTGAACTCCATTATTTGAAAAAAATTGATTTTGAAATAGTGCTTTTTGAAGAACGTGTGATTAAAAAGTAAGAAGAAATTTTGAGTTTATTGTGTAATATTATTTTATTTAGAGAATGTGATGAGAGAATACTCATTTGAATAGTTTTGCCCTTGCTTGGTTCTATTTTCTAAAATTCATTTTCAGTCACACATTTCATTGAATTCACAATTTTTATCAACTTTTTGACCTCACATTTTATCAAAATTCACTAAGACCACTATTTAAAAACCCATTCTATACAAAAAAAAATGATTGTCAAACAAGGGCTAAAATTAAGAATAAGTGAGGTTAATGATATTTTTGAAAAGTCTATCATATATGATATTGTCTAATTTTTAATCACCCCACAGAAGAAATTTTTTTTTTGACACTTTAATTAAAAAGAATGTATCAAATAACAAACTCTAATAGTATTATGAGTTAAAGCCTTTTGAACAGGTTCAATGATGGGAGCCTGTTCCAGGGACTAAAATGTTAGCCCCTAATTGACAGTGGTTTTTTTTATTATTATTATTTAACTTTCATTGAGGACTCGCCAAATGTCTCTGTTTAAAAATCTGTTATTTAGTCTGTTCCTATAGACAACATCTCTTTCGACGTATAAGTTACTTTTGGATTAGTAGAATAACTTCTAAAAACGTTTTTTATGTGCGATATAACTCCTATCTATTAAAAATCGTTGAAAATTTTCATATTTGAAACATTTTTTTTTTGCGAAATCCCCCGATACGGTCAAGATTCATTAGTTTAACTATTAAAGTAGTAAAAAATGTCAAAAAAAAAAAAAAAATGATTATAGTTGCAGTCCCAAACTTGTTTTGGTAAATTTATACCCTTATATATATATATATCACCCATAATTCCAAACCGTTTAAAACTTAATTTTTCGGCCCCTCCCACTTCATATTCGCTTTTGCGTTTTCTTGCACGAACATAATCTTGCAATTGATGTATATCGGAATCGGATCAAGGGTGGAATGCAGTGGGATAAGGAAGCTACGATTATCTCGATCTTTTGATGTATAACTGAACCATAAATACTTCTCTACAGCAAGTCCAACATAAAAAGGAATGTAAAAAGCTACAGCCTCTTCTTGATTTAAGGTTCTACACTTGTAATTCAACGTTCTGTCATGATAAATCACTTCAGCAGCGTACATATCTGTTCAGTACCACGCCAGGGAAGGATTCTTCGGCACAACTCCGTCGAGGCCGGTGGCTCTAGGCCCGAAACCACCGTTGGACGCGGCGTTGCATCGGGAACTCCAAGGGTCAAAATCCCTGCAATTTTCTAAAAGCTCTTTGGAAGATTATGAAGTAAATTTTTTTGAAGTGTAACTCGATAAATTTATCTATCAAAATAATTTTGATGTCAAATGTTTTAAAGTGTAATCTTAAAAAGAAGAAAAAGAAGAAAAATTTGGAGGGAAGGACATAGGAGGGTTTTCGAGGAGATTAAACAGCAGAGTAAAGTTTTGGAAGGAAAAAGATGGGGTGGGGTGGTGGAAAATGAAATTTTAAAAGTTTGGGTTTATGGGTGATGTATATAAAAAATTTGAATATAGTTTACAAAAATAAAAATAAAAATAAAAGTTGGGACTTCAATTGTAATTATTCCTTTAATTTTGGCATTTTTTTACTATTTTAACGGTTAAATTAATGGATCTTGATAGTATAGAGGTTTTTTCGCATAAAATGTTTCAAATAAGAAATTTTTTTTACAATTTTTAATAGGTATATGAAGCATATCCTAAAATTTTAGGAGGAGTTTCTGCTATTAAGGTTGTGTTTGAGCCACATTATTTTGGAAGAATGTATTATGAAATAGTATATTGATGGAGAATGTGTAATTTAAAAAAAAGAAAAAGTTTGTGATGAAAAATATTATTTTATTGAAGAATGTGTGGTTGAAAATAAGTGGAAGAACGAGAATGTGAATTTTATTGTGTACCAAACAAGGGTTAATTCTTCCTTTTTTTTCAAGTGGAAATCCGGGACCCACCTGACACTCTTTAGGTCACCTTTCTATCACCTGTCACAGGTGTTTGAATGACTGCCACCTGTGAGTCATGGAGGCCCCACCATTATCCACGATTTAATCTGCGTCCTGAAATTACGAAAACGTCCTCAATGAAGATCAATTGATGGAAGAGACTTGAAAATTATATTGATATAGGGTTCGTGATAAATCAATTTTTTGAGAAAAATATATAAAAAGTTTTAGGAACAAAAGTTTTTTTTCCCTGTTGCTTTAGTATTTCACATTTTCTTTACAATCACAAAATCACTAATTAACATCGTTCAACAAAACAATAGCAATAAAACATGACAAATAATTTTCCTACCTCAGCGTATAAGGTAATGAAATTTCATTTAATTAGACAGAAAAAAATTATTAGTGTTATTTTATATGTTTTTCAGGTATTTGAAGAATTTATAGAATGCTTTATCTATAACTTATCAAAATTATGGGGTAATAAAATCTCGTTGAATTAGATTGATATATCTTTATTTAAGGTTTAAAACTGAAATTAAACTCGTAGTATGGATAGCGACATGACTCTTCCTCTATTAATAGAATTTTGCTTTTTATTCCATAGATGACATGTGGATGGGGAGAAAAATAAAATTTTAAAGGTTTTGAATAGTGGGTGGCAAGTATAAAAAAATTGGGTATAATATATAAAAAATAAGAAATTTGGGACTACAACTGCAAATTTTTTTATTATTTTTTTTAATTTTAAAATTTTTTACTTTTTTTAACGATTAAACTAAAGGAATTGAACGGTAAGGGTTTTACTTATCTAAAATGTTGTATTTCGTGCTAAAAATTTCAAATATGGACATTTCTGCTATTTTCAATAGGTAGGAGAATTTTCCGCACAACGTCTAATAGGTAAGAGTTTTCTGCCATTAAACCATATTTCAAGTATTATAGATAGTTAAGAGCTTTTAATTTTTAAGCTTTAGAATATAACTCTAACGAAGTTTTTAGCTTCAGTTAGGTGATGACTAAAATACTAGTTCAATCTGATACTCGCAAGGTCTCACCCCGAATGGGGGACGAAATTACTCGTTTAATCGGGTAAATGGGGCAGGGATCGTTGCCCTAAAACGAGTACGAGACGAGTACAGAAAACATGATCCCGTCCCGTTTAAAGTTATTTTTAAGTTTAAGTTTTTTTATCAAATATAAAGAAAAAGATTTATCATCATATTTAAAGAGAATATGAGTTGTTCTAAACAAATTGAAAAATAAAAGTAATAATGTTCTCTAAGGGAATGTTTGATTCTCATTTTTCAAAAATACATTTTTTTTTTCGCAATCACAAATTTTTCATTAAAACAATATTATATGTAAATTAAAAACTTTTCTTTTTTTGACCACATATTCCCTATCGATCTACTATTTTAAAATACATTATTAAAAAATAATGAGGCTCAAAACGGAGGACGAAAATGATCAACCCGTTTTACACATATTCCGTTGTCATCGCTAGCATGAGTTTTTATAATTATATTGACGTAATTAACATCCAATTACAGGGTGAAGTTAGTAAAACCCTAATGGAAAATTTAAATACAGCTGAGACTCCATTTCAGATCCGAGAATTGCGCTTTCACTCTTACTCGCTCTCTCACGCCTATGCATACAGCTATATATCCATGTATGTAAGCATGTATATGCACGCATATATTTATTGAGAGAGAAGGAATATCTCACTGTGACCAATCCACTAGCCATTTCCATAAGCTCTCTCCTCTCTAGAGAATTAGGTAATTTTTCTCTGAAATTTATATATTTTTCTGTTGATCAGTTCATGGCGTTCTGATTGATTTGTTTTGTGTTCATTTTATTGTATATTACATGTTTCCTTTAATTTTGTTTATTTTTTTTAAAAAATCGGAATAGGTGTGAAGAAACTGAAGAAGATTGAGTGGGTTCATCGTTGCGATATATACAAATACATATATATGTTCGATGAAGGGGTTGGGTATAGTGAAATTGATGTTGATTTGATAAGATTCTGGTGGTTATGGAGAGGATCTAGATTTTTTCATCATTTCGTGAAAGCTGAATTTAAATTTTTAATTTTATGAGCGCTAATTTTTTTATCTGTTAAAAGTTTAGAGTGGAGTAGTAATTTATTGAACTCAGTTGACTAGGTTGATTGACTCAAATGGAGACTATAGTTGTTGCTCATCCCAGGAATCATAATCAGTATTATGGCAGAAGCAGGAGTCACGGCCCTGCTCCGGTTTCCGGTAGTTTCCGGGATATCAATTGCCGGTCATTTCAATCCGGAGCAGGGTTACTTCCATCCCCATTGAAATCTTGCACTACCACTGCAGTTGTTAGTAAAAGGGCTTTTTCTGCTCCATTTTCGCACAAGACCCCATCTCCATCTGTTGATGAGATTGCCAAAACCTCGAAATATTCTGCTAAAAGTAGTGTAACTCCAATTACAGTTAATATCAAGTTTGAAGAGCAAGAAATATGTTTAGTTGATGATTTTCTATCATCTGAGCTCTGGGCTGGGCCTGCTTACTCGAACTCACCTCCTCCAAGTTCATTACCAATGCCCAAATTTTCCCTTCGCCCAAAAAGGACTGTTTCGCTTGGCTTGCCTACACCAGCCTCTGAATTGGACCTGCACCTGGTTTCAAAATCAGCTCCCACATCTCCAACTAGAGAGCGGAGCCCTTTGTCGAATCATCCGTTTGACAATGCTGCTACAAAGATGACACCTAGTGATCTTTTTGACAGTTCTGACTCCGCGACAAAGACCCTTCGTCGCATTCTTAATCTTGACGTCAGAGATGAATAAAGAGCTGGGGCGGTCACTGCTCCTGTAAATAAGGAAGCATATCTCCTTCAGGGCGTGAATTAGTGGTAGATTAGTGTACATACTGAATAAATTGGGTTGCGTTTTCAGTAGTTTGTTTAGCATTTCGTGAGCGGTTGTGGTGTCTGTGGTGGTGCTGGAGTGACGATGGCTCCTGGCTGGTTGGTCAACTATCTCCAGAAATAAAAAAGGCTGGTGTAGTTGTTGATTGGGATGCTTGATTCTCATTTGGCTGTTTAAATGCGGATAATTTCTCAGGCAAAAGGTATTGGGAGCAGAAGATGGAATTGATGAATTGACTGCGTCAGTATAGAAGACTGCATTCTATTGGATCTGTAAAGTATTGATTTCAAGTCCTTCTTTATACTTTAGGCATAGGATTGTACATTCTTGTTTTCCATATCTTCAGTTAGATTTAGTATTTAGTTTCATACAATCTATACAAACACATCTAACTTCATTAGTCCAACCTATATCCGGTTCTGTCGTATATGTTTGTTTCTCAAATCTCCTTTTGATCTTGAACCTAGCATCCTCAATAGTTCCCTTTTTTATTTTCAGTTCAAATACCGATCGAACAAGTTAGCAACTTAGCCATCTTACTCTTCACTCTGTCTATAAATCATAAATGCTTCGATATGTTGACACCTCTCTTTTCCTTAAAGTCTAGTGAATCATAATCCATCCTTTTTCGTTCTCTTTTTTTCTATGTAGGACATTAACGTTTGTGTCATTAACGTTTGTGTCTTTGCCCTTCAAAGATGTGGATTCCCCTTCACCTTTTGTCTTGTTTTTTAGAAAAGAAAATTGGGAAGGGGAAGTAGAGGGAGGTAGAAATTTTCCCTTCTGGCCTTGTGCTTAAATTTGATCTTCCCTGAGCCATCTTCCTGTTAGCCTGTATAGTCCTCTCTTGTTGGGAGTGAATTAAACAACTTCCTTTTCGCCTTAACTTTCCATTTCTTGTTGAGGATTCTTGATCATGCCAAGCCATTACAAGGTAATCAATCCTATTTGTACTTTTTGTTTTTCATTACCAAGTGCATACACCATAATGCAGTTTTAATTAATGTTCTCATTTTTTTATCAACAGTAGTACTGGACCTGATGGGAGAAGAATTTTCAGGTGGCTGTTTCTGAAATTTGTGGGATTCTCGATGTGTGGTGTTTTTGGTCCTGTTTCATTATGGCAAGACTATTGTGGTACATTATGGCACTGGATTTTGAGTCTTCCTGTCTAAATTTAGTTTGAATGTAGTTTACACTTGTGTCCTTTGGTTACATTTCATTTACCGCGTCTTTGTGCTGTTGGATTACAGAGTTCTTGACGAAGTTAAGTAGCTTTCCTTTATATAATTTACTTTATTTACTGGCATTATGATTATTTTTTTTGCACTCGTATCAATAGAATTTTCGGTGAGTTCAAGTGTCATTGCTATTTATAATTGCTTTATTATTACATAAATTGTCATTTCTGTTAAGGGCACTGAAACCAACCATCTAGAGATAAGGATGTGGATGTGTAAAAATAGGATTTTGTTTTAATATTTTGTAGCAGTGATAATGCCCCCTGGTGATGTTTGTTCTGTTGTCCAAGAATATAATGAAATTGTTTGAGCTTATCTTAGTCAGGTGACTTGTCAATACTTACTATTATGAATTCAAATCGATATAATCACTGTCTAATTGTCTGAAAATGACACTTTTGGATAATCCACTTGTTAGAGTCGGGTCATAATCGAATTCTCTTATGGGAGATCATCTTTGAGACAAGTACTCAATCAGATAACAAATAAAGGATAAAAGAAAAACAAGAAATAGAGAGGGCTTAGTCTGGATTTATTTTCTGGCATGAAGATTTTATTTTTCCATAAATATATAGGCGGTAGTATGACTTAAAACAGGGGACTTTTTGTCTCATTTGATACCTCAACTTTCTAGTTATTTTTATAAAGGAACAATGCTAATAATATGCGACATATTGGCGCCAGGGCCTTGTGAAATAAGGGCCAATATGTTGGCGGTTAGGCAAGCCAACCTCCATTGTCTAATAGTTTAGGACTTCTTCCTTTCAACGAGGCAGCATCGAATTCTCCCGCAGGTAGTGTACTGCGAAGAAAGTTGATCATGGATTACAATTAGAATAATGCTTGTTTGAATAGTTCTCCCATCTACCATGAGATGGTAATAATTTTATCTAAAAGTTTAAATTGTGTTTAAATGGTGAAACACGGAAATTTATTTTTTATATATTGAACACATAGTAATCATCAAATCACTAAAAAGTTTCATAATTTTTACAAGATTTCTGCTTCTCCTTGTGAACATACATCCTTGGGCTGATTCTCTCACCCCTGCAACGAAAAATAAAAAGGAAATATATAAATTTATGGGTCGACTACATAAGCTTTTTCTCGCACACATTTGACAGAATTTTAAAATAAGATCAATGATATCAAATAGTTGACTTGATCATCTTTCCATAGAAAAAAGCCATAAGATCTAGGCTGGAAGTTAGCAGATTTCCAGTGAGCCACAGGCACTAATCTTTAGGTTGAAAAGCTTTTTCCTACGATATTATTGGCAGTTGGACCCTTCTAGTTTACTGATATTATTACACACTTCAACAAAGTTTAAAAGTGTATAGGAAGATAATTCAATAGTACAATACAAAAATGATGCTTGATCAATCATTATTTTTCTCAAGATTTGAGTGTACAAGACCGCAAAAATATTGCTACAACAAAGTTTTTTTCTCGATACATTTGAATTGACTATACAGATTTTTTGTTTGATACCTCATTTCATTTATGACTACATCTACCGGAAAGGTAAGCGCGGATTTTTTGCAACTTACTACCTTCGGTGATTCAAAGCAACTAGATCCTTAACTATCACGACAAGCACGTTATTTAGAACAAATTTGAATCGAATATTCTATGTATGACTTCTAGCCCCTCACATAACTGATATTTGTGTTACTTTACATGGTATACAACTTGACAATATAATTCACAAAATTTTAGCTTTTTTCCTTGTTTATTATCATTGTCTCATCTTCCCTACCAAACATGCAATTAGATGATATAATTGAACTTTAAAATGGCACAAGAATTGGACTAACCTGTACATGTAAATGTCTTTGCCCTGTCCAAGATTATCTTTGCAAGTATAACAGAAACTAAGGAAGTCCATTGATGGAGAGGGTGAAGAATTTCTTGAAAACTCTTTTTTTTGTTTTCTTTTCAGACAATTTGACAATACCACAGCAGCTTTCCACAATGCAGCTATCAAATATACGAGTGGTTTTTGGATTAGGCCCATGAGTAATTACACAAGTATAATCCTCAGAAAGCTCCATATCTTTCAATGAAAGTTGCTTAGTAAAAGCTTTTTGAGGTGAATTCTTGGAATGAATGCTTGAATTTGGACTTGAAATATGAGAAATTCGAGTATTGATTCCGAAATCTGCCGGAGATTTTGGGGATTCAGCTGGAGAATGTGGAGGCAACGGACATAAAACTGGAGAGTTTCGAGTCTTGATTCCAATACCAGCTGCGGATTTGGGCGATTCAGCTGGAGAAGGTAGGGAAAATGGGCTTAAAGCTGGAGAATTAGTATTAATTCCGAAATCAGCTGGAGAATTGGGGGACTCAGATGGAGGTGGTGCAGAGGGATCAATATGATGATCAGAAGGAATTTTTACAATAAGTTTTGCTCCAAACAAATTCATTCTGCTAATTGGCTTACAAACATTTTCATCATTTTCTTGATAATTAACAGAGTCAATTAGGGCAAGCCCAATCCCTTGTGACCCCAATTTATTGCTGAATTCTGGAAAATAATTTTTGGGTTTTGACAGGTTTTTATGATAACCAAATGGGTTGTGAAAATTTGGTGAATTTTGGTAATCAAGAATTGATTTTGGGCTCATTAAACTTTCTGCATCAAACATATCTTTTGTCAAAATTCCATTGAAGAATCTTGGAGGACCCATTACACCTTGTTTCCTGCTCACTGCTCTAGATCTATTCCCCAGCATTTCCAATCAAATTTCATCTGCAAAATTAAGAACAAGTCGTAAATCTATAAGCTTTATTCTCAATAAATAAAAGAAACAACTAAAAATTCAGTAATTTAATAATTGAGGGCAATCCTGAAACCATTACAAAGGGTTCCACTTTCTCAACGTCAAAAGATTAGACAAAAGTTTGCTTTCTCCTCAAAAGTAGATATTTTTGAAATAGTTTGCTAAGTCTCTTTAGCCACCATACTAATAGATATCTCTCTCTTCTTTTTTTTTGTTTTTTTGGAAAAAAAAACCAATGGATCCTTTATATCTTCGATCTCTTTCTTCCCTCACTAAAACTCAAAGTTTTTAAGCTACCAATTTCAGCTGTCTAGTTAGTGTGTGTGTGTTTCTTCGATGAGTAGCCATTACTGTTGTTGACCCCAAAAAATGTACTAGTGATGTGATAAACAAATCACATGCCATCTCACGTCCACGCAAGTTAGATTCCTGCATACTTAGACAAACCGTTAATCACACGTGATCTTATCTGAGAGGAGTGAAGTTGGCCGCGCGCACTCCAACGATCAAGTCAGTTGGTGAATTAGTTTTGAATGTGGAAGAGCTTTAAAAGTGAGCCTCCAACATAAAAATGGAGGTTGACTTTGAGGTGGAAAGATAAGATTTGTGTAGCCACAATATAGTTTTTAGAGTATAAACTTGCATTACCTTTTAATGACACTAAGTGTGAGCTTTTATACTTTGGTAAGATGAATGAAGTTCATTGGATGATAGTGCACATGGTCTCATCCGAACGACTTCCCTATCTTGTCATATACATCAATCAATTTCAACATTAAATGCTAAGACCACTTTTGTATCCATGAAGCATAACTTGTACTTTAGACTTGACCAAGTAGGATGGCGGCGGCGACAATGGTAATGGGTTGTCATGCCAACTCACATGGTGCGAGATCCATTCAAGATCTCGTCACCACCTTGTCTTGGACTGGCTCTTGCAATGAGATCTGCATGTCACGAGGTCGGTCCAGATGTTATACGTAGGGAAGACGGGTCGTTTACACTTAAATTGGTTCGTTCGTGTGTATGCTAGTGTATAAGACGTGGGCCACGAGCTGTTCGCCATGTAGGTTAATTGGACACCTTCATGGATCCTAGTTTTTCAAGACGTAACAACTGTAACTCATGTCCTTCCTAAATGTCAAATCTCAGCAAAATCTCCATGGCTTGACAAATTGCAGAGGGCTTCTTTCTGGTGTTTTTAAAGAAGTAGATGCCTGTGCAGGAAAAAGGAATAATAAAAATAAAAATAAATGTCAAGGTGAAGTTTGTATAAAATAATAAAATTAATTAATTCTACTGAATTTGGAAATACAGAAGGTTAACTCGGGTTAGTGAGCAATACTTGTATGAGCACTACTTTGATACGAATTTTTTGTACTCTGTTCAGAGCACTGAAAATGTGAAATTTGGGTGGAAAGAAAATGAATTAGAGAGAATTGAATTGCCTAGAATTTGTTTTATTGGGAATTGTAATTAATTATGTTTAATCGATATAATTTTTCACCTGAAAAATGTTGAAAGTTTGGTGTCCGTTTGACTTCGTTTCTCATGAAAATTGTCAATTGAAGTAATAATTTTTTTACCATTAGGTCTAGAATTTGTTCCAATTGCCCAAAAAAATTAAATTAAATTAAAATACAAAATATCATTCGTTTGACTTTGTTTTGAATGAAAATTGTCAATAAAAGTGATAAAATTTTTTACCATTGTGTCTAGAATTTTTTCCAATTGCAAAAAAAGAAAAAAAAATTGGAAAATCAATTTCCACCAAATTTTCCCCAAAACTAAGGAAAATGTGAGCATGTGAGCCAAACCAAAAAAATGAATACCATGGGAAAAAAAGTGTATCAAAAAAGGCAAAAGTGAAAATTGGAATTTATTTTCCATTTTCCATGGAAAATAATGGCCAATGAAACAAGGCCTTATAGTTTGACCCTCCCAAATATTCTTTTAATTTGAACCCAACATATCTTGTGAAAATCCAAATCAGTCCGTCGAGTTATAAGACCACCTTCACAAACCTCTTCTACATATCTTGTGAAATCGGTCCATCGAGCTATAAGACCACCTTTACAAACTTCTTCTTCTCGTCCCTCAATAAGGTTAGAGTTAGACGTTTTGCCTGAGTTGCTTAATCGCTCATTAGCCCAATGCTCAATTGCAATGACGTGCTACAAAACTATCATTCCTTGGAATTTAAATGTGAAGTTAGATGCTACTCCAAAAATAAAGTATACATTCAAATTTCTAGACAATTTATCAATAACACACTTGGAAAATATCAAGTAATTGAAACGTGAACATAGACAAAATATTAAAGAATGCGAAAGAACAATAAAACACGAACTATTTTATTGTAACATTATTTTCATTAAGAGAAAAGTGAGAACAAATTGTCACAATATAGGGAGAGTCAAGATGTGAATTATCCAATTTACAAACTATTTAAATGGTGTATATAAACTCAAGTAAGAAAGACTATCGAAATTCTTGTGACGTAACCCTAGACAATGAAGTTTACCTAAAATCATGGATCACTATCACATTTACGTCTCACTTGTTATCTTATAAATTTTCATAATCTGTACACTCACTTTTTATAAGACCGAGTGAACTCTATCCAACGTAGTCGTGAGGGAGAAACTGGTCTCTGTCCCCAGTTCATTTGCTAAAATGCTGATATTTATACTAGTTCTCAGCACTAAAAGTTTTATAAGATTCTTCAATTTGTTGAATAACAACAATGTAAGTGATTCACAATTTCTGGCCCTTCATTTTATCTGGATTTCTCTTAGTTTGTCATCGTGACAACAATCTTCTCCATGGTTAGTACACCAAAACAAAGTACAAGATATTAGAACTCATTTATACTCTATTTTAAGCGCACATTTATTAATTGGCATCTCAATCAAGTCTCAACAAAATTGTAAAACAAAAAAAAAAAAAGAAAAAGAAAAAAAAGAAGCATGGACAAGTAAAATTGACTATAAATTCTTACTAAGCCCCGGTTTGGTGCAGCTAAAAATCTATTTTTTGGTGTATTTTGATTAAAAAAAATGTTGAGATGCGTAATTAAAAAGTTGTAAATCGCGTAAAAATATGTGATTAAAATTAATTATTAAATTTGACTTAAATTTTTATTAGCTTTTTAAGATACAACAAACAGTGAATAAAATTATTCAAATTAGCTACATATTATTCAGTAAACCCTTGTTTGGTTCAACTAAGAATTAATTAAAATCTAAGTTTTTAACCACATATTTTATGAGATCCACAAATCTTCAACTATATGTTTCATCAAATTTTACTAAAAAATTGATTATTATCTAAACCGAACAAGGGCTAAATAGAGGAAAAAGTGGGAAGAAACTGTAATTCCAAGGACTTGATTGCGAAAAACTGAAATATACGGGGGGCTCATGGGCCCCAATCACGTTCTTGAATTCAATGTCTGTCTTA